>CAJVPP010001368.1:0-20495 GCA_910592005.1 Funneliformis mosseae | reverse complement strand
AATACGTAAAATAATAAAAATATAAAATAAAATAAAAATAATAATAAAATTTAGAATATTAAGAATACGTATAACACCAAATATCCTTAGATTTCGTTTAATTTGTAAAATTATGATTATTATCAGTATTTTGAAGATCTTTAGAGTTACGCAAATCCTCTGTATTTTCAGAATTTGCAGAATTCTCAGTATTTTCAGAATTTTGAATTAGGAGATCGTTATACTGTGTCATTCACGTGACTTCATTATGACTGGTTAATTGCTGCGTTGACAATATATAAATTTAAAATTTTTTGATTTATAATATTTTTTAATAAATAGCAATTTATTGAATTAGAAAACTTTCAATAATATAAATTTATAATATTTGTTTTAAAATATTCATCATTTAACAAGCTATTTTAACAATTAAAAAAGTCATAAATATTATAATAGTAGTGAATATAATGCAAGTTTAAGTAAAAAAAGATTAAATAAAAAGTTTTATTTAGCAAAAAGTGAAAAAAACTATAATAATAATAATATAGAATATTTAAATATAAATAATAATTCACAAAAATCAAATAAAAGAGAAATTGAAGATTTTATTATTAATAATTCAACATCTAAAATAAAAATTCTATGTCTTTTAATTAAGATAATATAATAAATATATTTGAATTAAAAAATTCTATATATTGAAATCAATTTGAATAAGATAATCCAAATGATCATAATATGCTTTATAAAAATCATTAAATAAAAATGTTTTAAAAAACAAATTTGTGAGAATTCAAAGGTACATAAAAAAAATCTATAATAGGTATAAATGATATGATAAATAAAAGAATAATTTTATTATTGAGAAGAAGTAGGAATTGGCAATTCTAGTTCAGTTGGTAATAACTGAGCTTCTATTGTGAGTTACACTGCAATAGTCACAGGTTCAAGTCTCAGCTGAAGTATAAAACTAGATGATTTTTATAAGAATTTCATATGTAACTGAATATGTGAGCGTATATACTAATATGCATTAGAAACTGGTCGATTGATCTGTCGATTAGCATTGATCATGCCTAAATACTAAATTTTGAAGAACAAGTAGATACAAATGAAACCAAGGATTAACAGAAACTTAACCTTCGCTGATAGACCTATAATTAGTACTGTCTCACGTCTTCAAATTCAGGGAACCTTACACAAGTAAGGAAGTGGTTAACCAATAATTAGTAGATTGGGTACTACCTATGGATGGCTATGGTGATAATAGACTGCATTATACTGCTGCAGTACTGTCCAATTGAGCTATCATTAGGGGTAGAGGCTGGATTCAATTCCTGGGTAAATTTGACAATATGGGTTATAGATGCCTACCAAAACCCCTCAAAATAATTTCGTCATACACTTTTCTATGTTTTTAATATAGTTTTGACAGTTTTGGCTTTCATCATATCGAATGGGTTTTGTCGTATTCCTTATTATGATTTTAATATAGTTTCGTCTAAGTTTTGATTATTATTAAAGGGTTTCGTCTCTCATCTATAATATGGGTATAATAGCCACTTACCTTTCTGAGATTCTATAAGATAAACAATGTCTAAGCCTTTCTGATTATGTGTAAAAATACCCTGATACTGGGCAGAGGTAATAGTGATCTAGATATGATATTAGTAAGTACAGGAAAAATCTGACAAAAGTGCCTGTGGCTAAAAGTGATCCCTCTATCCAAATTTGACAGTAGTTCTGAGGTCTAGAGATCCTGAAGGCTAGCTCTTGAAGAGTCGACCTAGGTGGCAATCTTCAGACCAGTATCACAGGGTGGATTCTGGCTAGAACTAATATGTCTAATCACAATTTTGAGAGAAACTTAGGATGAATCGAGGGTCACACCTCAGTAGTACTATTTGTTTAATGATTCCTTATATCAGGTACTGAAACTATGAAAAAAAAAAATATGTTGTTGAGAAGAAGCCAATATGAAATAGTTTTTGAATAAATAATTGATTAGGCTAGTCTGCAATTATAAAAATTATATGGTTAAATAAATATTCTTATATTAATTAATGATCATTCACAATTTAAAGAGCTTTCATATAATCTTTTATATTTTTTAAATTATTTTTGACAAAGTTAATAAGAATTGTATTTTGAATATAATAATTATTTTATTTTTTTGTTAGCTAATTATTGTAATTATATATTATTAGTATATCTATTAAAATCTTATATCAATATCTTTTATCATATGGAACCTTTGCAATAGAAAAAGGGAAAACGGCTAAAAAAAATAAAAATTGAGTTAATGCTAAATCTGAACATATTTTGACTTAAAAATCATATTTTGCATATAAAAGTAAAATTGATTTTTCCGGCTGTTTCCCCCCTTTCTATTGCAAAGGTCACATATTAGTGTTTTACTGTATTAACACACGTGCATTCTTAGTTCATTGAAATATTATATAACATATATATATTATTTATTTTGAAAAAAATAAAAACAAACTTAAAATAATCATAATAATAATAATTGTAACAATTCACCATTGAATAATGATAACACTTCAATTTAAATTTCGCAATTAGCCACGCAGAATACAAAAACTTATTCGCAAAACAATTACTCTTTGGAACTTTTGAATATATTTTATTACGATTTATTAAGGTAATAGTAATATGATAAAATTTATATTTAAACATAAACTGTCCATAATACGATAATTTGTAATTATTTATGAATCTTCCCATCCAATTAACACTTTCCTAAAGGATTTTTAATGAGAGACGAAAGGTTTAACTACACATCTATTCATGAATATTTGTTCTTTATCGCTGACACCTCCCGAGAGATTAAAATCTGTTATTATGAGCTAATTGTAAGAATGAGGGTTTCATTATTGTAAATGAAGATTATTTTTTATTTTATTCCTGAAATCTATTCATTATCTTAACTTGATCAGTTATTTTAATTAATTTCTATAATCTAAATTATCAATATTTCCTGCATAATAATCTTATTTAACGCGATTTTATATATGTATTTTTTAAATTACGATAATTAAAAAATTTCATGATTAGGAAAAATGATTGATAATTTCTCAAAGGTTTTATGTATATTTTGGTTTGTTAAAAAATTTCAGTTATATGGATAAGGATCTAACTCGCTCTACTTTCGTTCTTCAGCATCGTAAAATACAGACAGTCCCTTAAGAATCGATTCTATAAAGTATATAAGATATATAGTTAGGCACGGTCCGTTATTTTACTATTTTTTATAGATCGTTGAAGCAAATGAAAATTTTCATTTTTTTTGGAATAAGATTCATAAAGTTCTAGAAATTTAGTCGGCACTTGTGCTGAATAATTAGTGTTCAAAGACATTTTCATGACATAATTTACAATGAAATAAAATTCAAATTATTTCCAAATTTCATTTGTCAACATTGTCATTATCATAATCTAAGCTTCTTTGGTGATGTTTCATTTATATGATTAAGTTCAAAATGAGTCAATAGTTCTCAAGTGTCACGCTTTTTTATCTGAAATAACCCATGTATATAATTCATGGCTTCCTAACAAATGAATCAGATTTGAGTGCTGTAAATATTCCATAATTTTTTCATTAAAGAATTTAGTAAAATGTGGAGCAATATAGTTCGCTAGTCTTTAGCCTCAGACTTATAATTTATATTCTCACTTTTATAAATATATGAAATTTTACGAAATATGTTTTGTTATAATTAACTTTTTATGTTTCATTGGCTAATGGAGGGAGGATTTATTGAAGGCTAAGCTACGTACACGGTTGAACTGGTAAGTTCAAACCTTTTTATTATTAATTTAATTTCAATTTAATATTTACGCTAAAAGTCCTTTCTGTCCTCAAAATGTGGTTTTTCACATTGATTTTATTATCAATGTAGTAACAGTAAAGCCGTATTCTCGTAACGTTCTTGCAACGGAAACTGCTCAAAGATTTTTCTGGTTATACAAAAAAAAACTTTTTTAGTGTTACCTCTCAATTTTAACAATTAAGGCGGTTAATTTTAAAACGATAATTAACGAGGTTTAAGCACAAGATTGCTTTAATCACACAATTCTTTAGAGAAATAACATATATTAGCTTAATTCCTTGAAATTATTAATTTTATGTTGTAATTTATTGAATTTTTTAAAAATAGGCACGTGTGTATTTCTAATTCAAATAACATTCTATTGGTCGCCGCAATGAACCTACTTTTTTATTTATCGGGATGATATCCGATAATTTTTAACCTAAGGTTTAAAAAAGATTATAATTAATGCCGAGCCGATCAATTCAATTACTGTATGGGTCTCATGTGAAAAAATTAAGTAATGGACCGGATGCAGATTAAATCTAAATTCTGATGTGAAAAAAGTTTCTGGATACCCAAAAACTTTCCTAATAATACCATACAAACACGTTAAAATCGGGTAAGTGTTTCCATACAATTAGAGATGATTATTTTTAAAATGTCCATACTATCATACTCATTTTCCTTTTATTGTAAAGATTATACCTTCATATTCATTTCCAATATTGTCTAAGGATAACGCCAAGACTTTACATGGGAGGTAAGCTATTAAAACCACATTACGGATCATACGATTTACTATGCTCGTAACAGCATAGCGGACATGCTTAATTTTATCACATTTTGCCGATCAATTTGCTGATTATTTATTCATTTTTATCACATATAAAATGCTCCGATCGGAAATCCTACATAATAATTAATATAATGAAATAACATATTAAATTTTATCGAAATATAATTATTATTGGGTAAATTATACTAGAAGCAACATTTTTCCAAAATTAATATAATTATGAAATATTCAAAAAGTTGTCACAAAGCTAAACTTTTGTGTTGTTTAAAATTTTATTGTAATACTTTTATATTATATTCTATAAAACCTAAACTAGGAAATATAATGGTTGGCACAGTTCGCCCATGCATATGAGGCTCTGTTCATTAAAAATTTTAATAACATATAAAGTTTGTTACTTTTATATTATTTTCTACATAACTTAATATATGAAATATAATGGTCGGCATAGTTCGCCCTTGCATATGTGACTTTGCCCAAATCTTTGAAGTCTAAAATAATTAATTTATTATGTAAATTACTTAATTATTTATTTCAAACCTAAGCTAACTTATGTAAAATATTTGAACTTGATTTATTGTTTTAGAAATATATTATACATAATACAAAATATCTAATTTTATAAATTGTAATGTTCGCCCAAAGCTTTGAATAACGTGATTATATGATCGGTAAAATGATCGACATGGTGATATAAGCATGTCCGCTATGCTTGCTCGTAACCCATTTGATTGCAAGGAAAATCAGGTTCCGGGGATTAAAATGCATTAAGCTCTTTTATTTTTAGTCAAATTTTCTCGGAACCCTGATTTTCCTATAAATCCTCCCAAGATTCAATATAAACTGTCAAAAAAAGCATTTTTTTTTTAAAAAAAAAGAGGAAATAAGGGTACTAATTAAGAAAAGATGAGGTTTACATACCACATTGTATATTCTTTATTTGTCTTCAGTTTATTTATTTCCTATAACCCAGCGCTATGCGTTTTATACAAATATACTCGAGATTATCTTATCAATAACAAGCTTTTTTTCCTTGAACCAGCGAAAACTGCTTTTTCACTTGACATCAAACCCATAAGTTATCCTGATAAATGTGAATTAAAACAATTAAATCTTCTTACTAGACACGGTAATTCTTATTTCATGCAAATTGTTCTGTTCAAATTTAACAGCATAAAATAATCAATCACGAACAAATTAATTTATAGGATCAAGATGGCCAGATCCAACTAGTATTACGTCTTTTGACGAATTGGAAAAAGTATTTTCTAACGTTTCTGTTGCGAAAGAATGGGTAAAAAGCTCACTTTAATAATTGAAATTCAATAAAATATTGTCGTCATTAACGAAGAGTTTTTTTATCTTTGTTATTCAAAATTTTTAGTACAAAAATCCTTTCCCAATGAGGAAAAATTTTCAATTAATCAAAAGAGGGGAAATCGAACCTTATTTTGACGGTTTACAATGTCGTAAAAGGTACAAAAAGTTTTGGGATGGAGTCAAATATGATCCGGAGGTTATAAAATTTCAGAGTACTCAAACTTCAAGGTATTATTTTTCGCACCACTTTTCATCATTTTCCAACAAACACATATATATTGATGATTTATGTATTCCTATTTAAGAACCGGTGCGTCGATAATGTCCTTTAGTGAAGGATTATTCAATGGTTACGGGCCATTAGACACTTGTAAAAGTCAACCTATTTTCTATTGGAATGTACCAACGGTAAATTTACTGCGCCATTTTTCATGATCTTTTTTTTTCGTTCATATCTTTTACACATACTACACCTCTTATATTAGGATCAAGACGCCGAATTAAGTCCGTATAGCTCCTGTCGACGTTGGAACGAGACTGTTGGTTCTAATAATACATTACATGACGAACAAGTCTATGAATATGGTAACAAGACTTTGGTACCAATTGCCAAGAGACTTTCCGAAGATTATCATATTAGTCCACCTCTTGATGCACGTCTAGTACCACATATTTTTAATAATTGCCAATTTTGGCTCACTGTTTATAATCGAACCGATGCATGGTGTTCTTTATTGAGTCCTAAAGAACTTTTATTATCACGATATTATTGGGAGCTGGACTTTTATTATCGATTCTCATATGGTAATCCGCTTAATTTACGAATGGGTTGTAGATATGTTACTCGACTGGTTGAAGGAGTTGAAGGTTATTTGTATGGGAATTCTACCGTGATAGCTGATCTAAAGAATACTCATGGTTTGACTATGACGATGGTGCTTACTACAATCGTATGTAAATTTATTGCATTTTTTTATTTTATTCTATCATTTCATGTAACGTTATATGTTCTTTTAATTGCAGGGGGTATTTAAAAACGATTTCCCACTCACGGGAGATTTAACCTTTGAACAAATTCAAAAAGTCGTATATTCAGAATGGCAGCTCATACACTGGTCTTCTACGCTTTATTTCGAAATTTATAAATGTTCCGGTGATCACGTATACATACGAATCTTACTTGATTTTAAACCGTTTTATATTCCGGATTGTGGGGAATATTGTGAGTGGAACAAATTTAAAAAGATTCTTGGTGATAAGATTGGGTGTGACTACGAGAAGATGTGCGCTTATCCTTGATCTATTTTAAATCTTTTTCTTTTATTCAAATATTATGTCTCGTGATTCTAATTTAATAGCAAACGAATATTTGTTCTAAAAAATTATTGTTGTTACTGATTGTATTTATCAAGCAAATATTGAGTCACTATTTTTTAAATTTATTACGCGATTTTACAAAATTTATTTCTATAATAAATATTTCTCAAACATAAAACTTTGTTTTTTTTCATCGACCTTATAATATTTATATAATGAATTTATATATCAATTTTTTTGATCAAACCAATTGTCATACCACTATAAATGTCGCTTGGAAAGAATCTTACAATGTTGTGGACGCTTTAAAGATAAGTTAATTTATTAATAATTTTAAAAAAATCTTTAGTTGCAGCTTTTTATAATTAGTTTAGATATTGAATAATATACAAATTAAATTCCTACGAAATGTAAGCGTGAAATTCTAAGAAAGATAAAGAATATTGTCCGAGAAGGATTGTAATAAAGTCTTTTATAAAGTCAACATCGTAATTTGATGAGTGAAATGAGAAGCCAAAGTTCGTGTAATGGAATTGTCAAATTTTGATGAGTATAAATGAACCGCAGATATTGCTCAATCAATTTTTTTTTTTTTTTTAATTTTTAAAATTTTTCTTTTTGTTTTTAGCTTATTAAAATACATTTTAATTAGAAATAAATTGGGTATAAACATAAAAATGCACTTGTATATACCACATTCTAAATTTCTGAATTGTATAAATTTTGGCGAATTAGTAAATATTCAGATAATGTTATATATGTATAAATGTTTCTGATTTCAGATAAAATAGGAAATCACCTTAAAATTTTTGAGATCATCTAAAAAAAAATTATACATCTATATTTCAGTCTCAGATAAATTCCAGAAGTTTCCGTATCTGAATTTTTAATTGATCGAAAAATCAATTTTCAGTTGCTAGATTCTTTTAAATGAACGCTATGACATCCATTGCCATTATACTTTAATTAGATGATAATTTTTAAAACTTTGGATAGATCTTTTTTTTTAAAAAAAAATTTTCATGTGGCAGAGAAATCTGTTTCGGATAATGACCAAACCAAATCACACCGTTGATGATATTTTTTTTAATTGCTTCAATGAATCATTGTAAAAGAAAGTGGTTCTTTTAAGCGTTGAAAATTGTTTGTTCCAAGGTTCACGATAAAATTCTTTTATAACCGATGAAAGTTCTCGTGTGTGCGGCGAAGATTTATCCAGCAACGCTGGATCAATTTCCTGATTGACGTTAGGCAAATGATTAGATTTTACTGCGAAATTAGAAGATACTCACCAGGATTTTAGGTGGTAAATATTGTGATAACTAAATAGGCATTTATCAGTATTAATTAATATCGCATTTATAACGCAGCATAATTTTAAATAGAAATGTACCTCAAGTTCGTAAAAAGTATTTGCTAAGAATAAGGAATCTTTTAATTTTGCGCTGAGATCATGTTTCAGTTTAACACCAACCGGTGCAATTCCTATCATCAAGAGAAATGTTAGTCGCAAATTTTCCTAGCTTTAAGGAATAAACCATTTTCTTACCAAGATAAAACTTCCATATCCAAGCAAAGGCTTGTACAGTAGATGAGCAACATCTAAACAAGCACCATTTATCATTACAACATCACATAAAATCAAATCGATATTGTATTCTACAGAAATTTTTCATATATATTTAAATTCGCCAGCATATTTTTGATGATTAAATTCGTTGCTATCGATTTGTAGGCCTAAAGGACCATGTTTGATGGTTGGATGTTCTGATGATGGAATGAAGCTATCATGCACCAGTATCGACTTTATGCGAGTGAAAAGGTTATAAACTTATAAAAGATATTTTACGTAGAATTTTTATAAAACTTACATTATAATCTCTTTCGAGTAATGTTATACAAATGTCTAATATTGGTTGATTATGATTTTTATCACCAAAGAAAGACTCCAATCATAATATTCTTAGGGGAGTCATCCGTAAGATAAACTTCCATAATTTTAGGAAGAACCATTTGAAGGAGATAACGAAATAATGTTTAAGAATCAGAACCCTTGATATGTTAAAAAAACTTTCCTATCGTGTAATTTTTTTTTCCGATTTGCTGATTTAATTTAATAACTTAATTAATAATCATTTTTCAGACCTGATTAAATTTAAACAAAATATTATCGGGTTTAGAAAATTGAGCTGTCAAAAGTTTTAATCTATAAATTTCTAAATATATACATTTTTAGTTTTTAATATTTGTTTTTTTTTAAAAAATTAACATTGATCTCGGCTAATATTTATCTTTAATTTGATAAATTTATGCTCATTTGAATTTTTTTTTGATTTTTATAAAAACAATCTCCATCAATGTTGAATTATAATTAAACTTTTTATAGTTAGAACAGGTCAATTTATCTAAGTAATTTCAAAAGACCGGAATTTCGTGGCTTCAGAATTATAACGTGACTCTACAGCGAGTCTAACACGAAACGGATTGAACTATAATATTTTCTTCATTAATAAAAAATCCAAATGAAATATATTTTTTTGAAACGCCAATTTAATATGCAGCAAAGATTTTCATTCCATTTATACATATTATTTTAGAAAAAAATTATTTGGAGTATGTAATTTTTACGAAAAATAATAATAAATTGATTCATATTTACTAAACATACTATTACATGGTATTAAATACAGAAATACATGCTTCTCCCTTCATAAAAACAGCAAATTTATTAAGTTATGACATACAATCGTCGTTATGAAGTGATCTAAAAATGAATAAGAAATCCAATAAGAGATTGAAAAAAGAAGACTCGGCTCATTTGTTCTGGAGGTTTCAGCTTACCATACAAAATCTGATATAAAGATGTACACAAGGTAATTGATTATTTGCACCTAAAAAATTAAAGCCCCAAGCATTACAACAGCCGAAACCATTTGTAAGCCTTTACTGCCTGGCAGTGACCAAAAACAAACGAGAGTAATCTCATCAGGATACTAATGGTGTGTCAGTATTGGGACAGGGCATCGCAGGAAGTATCACTGAACGATAACGGGGTTTAACCACCCACCCGGAAGGAGCATCATATTTTGGATAAAGATAGTAAATGTAATATAATAATCTGGAAAAAAGTATTTTCGTAAATTTCGTTAGAAAGAGTTAAAAAAATTATCACTTTTTTAAAAAAAAACTTACCAAAAGGATACTTGACGTAGCAGGTTGTGAATGAAGACGTTTTCCAGAAATTATAATACGATCGGAATAATTTGTACCTACAAATTTTGAAGCCCCAAGCATTACAACAGCCGAAACCATTTGTAAGCCTTTACTGCCTGGCAGTGACCGAAAGCAAACGAGAGTAATCTCATCAGGATACTAATGGTGTGTCAGTATTGGGACAGGGCATCGCAGGAAGTATCACTGAACGATAACGGGGTTTAACCACCCACCCGGAAGGAGCAACGTGTTGGATGAAGATAATAATGAAATATAATGATCTGGAAAATATTTTTCGTAATTTTCGTTAGAAAAGGTTAAAATAAATCACTTACAATTTGGTAAAAAAAAACTTACCAAAAGGATATTTGATGTAGATAGTTGTAGAATGAAGACGCTTTTCGGAAATTATAATACGATCGTGCCTACAAATTTTGAGCCCCAAGCATTATAACAGCTGAAACCATTTGTAAACCTTTACTGCCTGACAGGAAATATCACTGAACGTTAACGGAGTTTAACCACCAACCCGGAAGGATATTGTACAAAGCAAAGAAAATGTAAAAAAAAATACTTTCGTGAGAATTTTGGGTAAAATTTTTAAGATCTGCATGTTTACGAAATCCTTACCAAATATAGTAGGGATCCAACTTACAAGTTTTTGCAGATCTCTACACGCAAGTTATTATCTCTTGTTTCAATTTTCAGGATATTTATAACAAAAAAAAATTGGAATTGGAATTTGAATAATCATATGAAGTGCTTATAATACTTAAATTCTTTGTTAAATCTTTATAATGTGAATAAGTTTTATATTTTAGTGGAAATTTTACTTATTAATTAATTAAAGTCAATTTTAAATATATTCATTATCATTTATTTAAAAGCAATTTATAATAATAAAAAATTGTATTTATTTAAGATCAAATTTTAAATAATTTTGATAATAATATTTTCTTTATAAAAAATAAAGTTTAATATTTTCTCTTATATTATTAAACACTTTATATAGTTACTAGAATTACATATAATACTAAATTTTAAATATTTAAATATTATATATCCGATATGGTATAGACTTGATCAAATTATGGTAATAATTTACAGTACCATATTCCATTCTTCCTTGACTCACTGCTCTAATTGCGTAATGCTTGATGGTTATGAATCACGTTAACAAATCCTAAACTTTAATATACAACTAAATATTTTCTATAAGGTTAATGTTGGGCTTTAAGCTAGCTAGAGAAACAACTCAACATTAGAGGATTCAATGAAGAAATGTGAGATTTCGCAGTATGTACAGGTGTGTTACCTTCTTGATAAATTTCTTTTTGACTTTTTACATGAGATTTAATCGTGAGAATCGCGTAATTAACTAAAATTTCACAATGTGTATTTTCAATTATGTAACCAGCTAATGGAATTAGAGAACCCATACTAATTCAAGAGAAATATCCCCAAAACATGCGACTAAAGTTTTTTTGAACTATAGCTGTCATAAAAATTCTTCAGAAAGTTCGCACTATACCCGCCTAAAACTTGAGATTTGAAATTATGTGTAAATAGACTCGTCTGATTATACTGCTTTTTTAAAATCTTTCACAGTTCAAGTTTTATAAGTACAAGCCTATAGTAATCATTTTTCTTTATTTCTTTCAGAAATTAATAGACTCAAATGAGAAATGCATGAATGAATATTTTGTCTGGCTAATTTATTACAAACAATTTATTTAGAAATGATTTTATTTATTTATTCATAGCATTTAGATGAATTTGAGAGAAAGTATAATAATAGTTTTTATTTCTGACCACTGAATACTTGAGATATTTTTATTTACCCTCATTAAGAATTCTTGATCAGCCTGTTCATTTCTTTAGAAGTTTATTTAGCTAATAAGACTTTATACAGAAAAATGAGAGCAACTAACAATTATGGTCTAATTTTTTACAGTAATAATTTCACCTTTTTGACTTTATTAAGTTCTTTTTAAGACATATCACTGCAGCAAAATTTTTCATATAATAAAATGTAAAAAAATTTTTGTGTATCCTTACGATCAAATTTATATATCATAATTACATATTGTTTATTTTTATTTTTAGATACAATTGTGAATTATCAAAATACAAATTTATAGCTTGATATAATAAGATATAATAATATGTATTACTTTTGCATTACACTAATCAGGATGGCTAATATGTTTTGTACCTTCTGTATATCTACAATTATTTTATATCATAAAAATTATCTGCTCATCAAGTATAATATCAGATTTAATAAAATTGTGAATACTTATTGATTGCATTAAATTATTAATAATAAAGATGACACTGCAATTAGTTGCAATTATGTGATGCTTATTTATCACTGAATGCAACTAATTGCAACTCAATTTATATTAATATTGTAAATAGTTGCAATCTTGTGATGTTTATTTATTACTAATTATAATTAGTTACAGTATTATCTTTAATTAGCAATATTATGATTTTTACAATTTAAATTAAAATTAATATATATATTATATATTATTATTATTATATGATTCTTTTTTAGCTAAATTATAATATAAATAATGTTATAATACTATAATGCTTATTTATTACTTATTATAACTATTATAATATTTATTTAAAGTAAGGTTTCTAGTAAAATCCAAAGGTTTAACAGGCATCAAAATCAAAATCTATCAAATATTTTGTCAAATATTTTTATTAAAGGCAAATTTGTAAAAGTTTCAAAAGGTGACAAAAGTTTCAACAGATAGTAAACCATCTAATATTAAAATAGAATTTTAAATTTTTGTAACTTATTATTTTTATTTAATAAGATAAGCAAATTATATATAGTAAGAATCACTTTCTTTTATATATTTACTAGCTGTAACTTATTACTTCATACTGGAGTCAATAAGTTGGGTTAATTATATATTAATATATCTTGAAATAAAAATTCTGATTCACTGTTATGTAATGTTTATATAATATAACTTTTGTTTAATTAGGTAAAAATAAATAATAATAATAAAATAAAATAAATAAAGTAAATAAATAAAATAAATAAATAAAGTAAAATTTAAAAATAATAAAAAAAAAGCCTAAGAAGAGAGGAGTTTGAAAGGTATTCAGTATCCCTTTAAAAAAAATTTTTTTTAACATATTTAAAAAATAAGTAATTATATTTACTATTAAACAAAAACAAAAAAAAATTTTCAAGAAAATTTATTATATTTAAAATTATCTCAAAAAAAAAAGTTTATTATAGTAATTTATTATTACAGAAACATTTATTATTACTAAAAAAAATACTATTATTTATTAGAATTAGTACAATCAGAAGTTAATTATTATTAGTTAAAATAATGAATTTTTTTTTCATATATTAGTAATCAACATTAAATATATCACACAAATTATATGAACTTTTTTTTGTCATATGTAACATTTTTTAATGTTTTTTCTAATTAAATTTATATCATTTACTAAATAAAAAAATTTTTTGCATTTTTTAAATTTCTATGCATTCCTGATAATTTCAAAATGCAATTTTTTTTATTTTGCATTGTATGAATCCTTAGGCTTCAGTATTAATTACCCGAGCCTCAGATCATCAATTCACTATCATGTACTATGTATCTTTTTATTAGTATAAATTAATCAAAGAAAAAAAAAAAAGAAAATATAATTACTAATTCATAGTTCAAACTAGTCTTTTATTATAAGCTAAGAGAGTAACTATAGTAAAATTATATATACTTTCTTGTAGCCAAAAATGTTTAGTAATCTGATCATATTATGCTAAAATAGAAAATTTCTTCTCTGAATTTCGTAAAGTAAATATAATACAAATTAAAAATTGCACAATTTAAAAATTTATTTATACAAATATTCTAAATATTAAAGATCTACATGTATTTTTTTATTATTATAGATTTATATATTTATAAAGGATAAAAAAAATAATAAATATAATTAAGTCTAATTACATCATTTTATCTTCTATATTTTACTTTATTTAAACTTATAATAGTATTTAATCTATTAAACTTTCATTTGAAAAAATCATCATCTTAAGGTTAGAATCAGATTCTCATGTAATACAATAATTAAACAATTTATTTATTATGACTAGCATTAATATGTAAATTCTTAATTGGGAAATCTGAAAGATTATATTTTTAAAGAATTTTATAAAATATAATTTAAAAGCATAATTTATTAGCTTTAAAAAAAATTATTTGATATGATATTCTGGATCTGATTTTTAAAATTAAATAAATTGTCTATAAAAATAAATACAGTTTCAACTTTTATTATCATCATTATCTTTTTCTTTCAAAAAGTAATTTTCTCTAATTTTTTAATAAATGCTAATACTTTCAAATTTAAAATCTACTTAATCAATAATGTATTGTTTTAGAAACTTTATTTTAATTTAAAATAAAAAGCAAAATAAAAAATCATTTTTATATTCTGTATTTTACATTGTAATACACTATCAAATTTGCAAAATTGTTATCAAAACTATCAAAATTTTTGTGACCCATTGAAACCTATCAAAATACATAGAAACTTTTAAAACTGTCAAAATAATTTCTGAAAAGTTTCAATTTTTGCCAAAATGGGTTTGTAATTTTTTTCTACAACTATAGTTTAAAATTATTATGTAAATCTAAAAATTTAATAAATTTTATTAAAATATGTGAAATTTAATAAAAATTTAATTATATAAACCTTATAAAAATGATTTAATTATATTAAAACTTTAATAAAAAATTAATAAAATTAAATGTATAAATATTTTATTAAATTAAAAATAGGTTTAAACATATATTTTATATTTTTTATAATTAATTTCTATTACATAAAACTTTTTAACTAATTTTAAATTTTAAATTTAATTAATTTCATTATAAGTTTTTTATGAGTTTTGTTATATAACTTAAAAATTAATTTAATCAAATATTAGTATTTTAAATAATATTATTAAATATTATATAAAATAATTTAATAAATTTTAATATTGAAATAAATAATTATATTAATTTTTTAATCAATTTAATTATATTTCTTAAAAGCTAATATATCATAAGTTAAAATTTAGATTTTAATTTAAATCTTATTATTAAATTCTTTTTTAATAAATTTTATATATAAATTATTATTATAAATAAAAATAATTTTCTTAAATAATTAAATTCTAATATAAAAAAAATTAATAATAAAATTTTTTAAAATAAATTTTAAAATAAATTTTATAATTATATTTATAAATTTATTAAAAAATTTTTTAGTAAATATGAAAAATTAATACAAGTTATATAATATGTATAAAATTATTATATAGAATTGTATAATGTTATAATTAGATTAGAGTTAATTTAGTATTAATATAGATTAGATTGCTATTTATCACATTACATTATAGTTTATTTTTACTAATTAATCTGAAAATATTTTATATATAAAATATTATTTCCTTTATATTTTTAAACATCTTATATATAAAATAGCAATTCTCTATTTATTATAAAAGAAAAAATAAACCAGCTTAAAAAATAATTATTTTATATATAAAATAATTATTTTTAAAAGTTCAATTTTTTTATAAAGTAACTAAAGTTTAATATTTATATTCTTTTTTATACTATTAAAATTGATATAATATGTATATTATTAATTTTTAAACTATTAATATAATGTATGAGTATTATTATATTATATATAATTTTGTATGCATAAATATGTGTAAGCAAAAGATTTTAATTAGAGAATATTAAAATACTATTATTATGATACTAAATTTATTTAATAAATTAATCAAGTGTTACTTTAATGTCAATACTCTATACTTTTATAATTTAAATTTTATTAAACTTAATAAATACTAATTATTAATGCTAATTGAAGATGGATATTATTTACCAAAAAAAAGAAATAAATTTGGCCGGAGTTAGACATCATTTTTGCAATCATAAACTTCTTAATTCTGGCCGGAAATTGAATTTCGGCCGGAGTTAAAGGATAGATAGAAACCGGTTAAAAAAATCTTTAACCGGTATATTACAAATTATATTGTAATATAAAAAAGGTAAACTAATTATGGTTTTTTTTTTAATTTCTATCAGATGATGAAAATTTGTTAAGTATAAGCACAATTTGTGTTCCTTCTAGTCAAAAAAAAAAAAAAAAAAAAAAAAATTTAATAAGTAATTTGTTATATATGATCAAGGGCTTTTGTTGGTGCAGAAGAATTGAAATATTATATTTTATAATTGCTATATTTTGGATTTTAAATAACATTTATCCGTGGTATAGGAGATAAATATTTATAATGACGGAAATCGATTTATTAAGTAATTAATATGAAACGATTAAACTATCTCAAATACTTGAATTTATTCGTATTTATTATTATTCTCTGCAAGGTAGATATTTTAGCTTCAAGCAAAATTCTTTGCTGGAGTCCCTAGTTGATTGATTTATATAAATCGGTCTTGTAACTCGGCAATTGCTTCGTCGGATCGCATGTAGATAATTTTATTCACAAAATCATTTTTATTAAATGAAGTTAAATATATAAAAGACATGAACAAGATTATCATATATTTTGTCTTCTTCTTATAATTATACAATCGAAAAATGAAATCAAAACGTATTTTATATAATAAATATCCATTTTCTACAGTTTTTCATACCAATAGATAGCGTTATTTATTTATAACACTGTCTAAACTTCCCCCTTCTTTGAGATTACTATGTCCTTTTTTAGTAATTACAAATTCCTTATGTTTATCAACATCAGCCACAACTTCATGATCTAATAAGTTTCAACCTTACCCCATTTTCAATCTCACTTATCTGCCAATTTAAATCAATATAAAATGTGTTTTTTTTCCTGTAGCTATATTATCACATCTCATTCTTTGTGAATAACTTAATTGCTATTTCATTTAAAACTTTATTTTTAAAATATAAACATGTATTATTTTCTGCTTATATGCCAAAACTTTAGTTTTACGACATAATATTGTTTTTGCTCAATATTTAATTAATTTCACTTAAAAAAAATTATGAAATAGCGAAATAGTGTGAGATAAATACGTATTATTCGGATTTATAAAGGAAATCGCTGTTAGCCTGGGATTGTATCCTATTATATTACAATTTGACAATTCACTTGTGTTGTAATTAGTTTCATAATCGAAACCTTTGTGAAGACACGAAGAAAGAGGAAAATTTAAAATAAAACTTTATTTACTGTAGAGTTTCCAAGTCTTATACTAAGACTTAGATTTCGAAGTTCAACAGTAGCCTCATATTAAAAGATTAGAAATTAAATATTGAAAGAGTTTCTTCTGTTTCTAAACCCAGTATTTATGCTATGAATTTTTTTTTTTAAAACTTTTATTAAGGCTAATTTGTAAATTACAATTATAAATATTTAAATTCCTCAATTAACTGTGAATTGGTATTTTGTAATCAAATGCTATTCTGTATTAAACGGTTAATGTAAAACAAAAAATTACTACAATTTAATTTGAAATAACCGAAATAACTTTATCTTATAATTTTATGTAGTTGATTTTTTTTTGCTTTAAAAGACCGTCAAGATTTTCTTTAACTTCAAGACATCCATTATCGATAGCTTTCTTGTACCAATAAATAGCGTTATCTATATTATTTTCTGTTCTTTCACTTTGTTCATATAAATATGCAAGACTTTTTTGTGCATTGTAATTTCCTTCATTAGCAGCTATTTTAAACAATTCTAATGCTTTTTCTTTATCAATATCAACTATAATTCCATGTTCATAATAACATCCAACTTTATATAGAGCCTCTGAATGGCCTTGATTGGCTGATTCTTTATAAAATTCAAATGCCCTAGTTTCATTTTGATCAACTCCCTGTCCTAATTCATATAACTCACCTAATTTATATAATGCAACTTTATTGTCATTCTCTGCCGCTTTATGGTACCAAAAATTAACTTTATCTATATCATTAATTATTTTATCATCATTTTCATGTAAAGTATTTGGTACATGATTATCATTTTTTCCGGCTGCCTCATTAAATAATTTAAATCCTTTTTCCCTGTCAATAACTGTTCCAATTCCATTTATGTAACAATATCCAAGTTGAAATAATGCATCTATATCCTTAAACTCAGCTGATTTTTTATAATACTCAAATGCTTTAAATTCATCTTTTTCGACACCATATCCTAATTCATAACATCCGCCTAAATTATATAAAGCAACTTTGTTTTCCTTTTGTGCTGCTTTATTGAGCCAATAAATAACCTTTTCTAAATTCTTTTCTACTCCTATGCCTTTATAATATAAAAATGCAAGATGATTCTGTGCAACATCATAATCATTTTCAGCTGCTTTCTTAAACAAGTTATAAGCCTTTTTTAAATTTTGTTCTGTTCCTTCACCCTTTTCATATAGACGACCAAGTTTGTATTGTGCAAAACAAAAATCACTTTCAGCAGCCTTATTATACCAATAAAATGCCTTTTCTAAATTCTTTTCTGTTCCTTCACCTTTCTCATATGAATACGCAAGATTATTTTGTGCAAAATCATATCCATTTTCTGTTGCGTTTTGAAACCAGTAGAAAGCTTTTTCTAAATTTTTCTCTGTCCCTTCACCTTTTCGATATAATTGCGCAAGACTGTATTGTGCAAATTTGTCTTCATTTTCAGCCGCATTTTGATACCGATAAAAGATATTTTCTAAATTATCGAGATTTTTATTTTCATATTCTGCATAATCCATCGTTATTTAGCTTTCTTTTGAATTTCACAATTAATATTTAAGGCAAGTTTCATGTGTTTAAGTTGCAGAGTTTGAACTATTTTTGTCCGTCATACAATTTTGTCTCACATCAATAATTTATTGCAGAAGGTTTGAATGAAAGAATTCCGTGTAACACGATGAAACGAATTAGTGAATATCGTTACTTTAATCGGTATGGATTTAATAATATGTACTACTTTCTAGATTTTGTGGCATCACAAAAATTTCCAGTTATGAATGTTCTTTTAAAATGACGTAATACAAGATGTTTGTTTGTTTATTCAATTCAATCAATTTAATTCCCATGGAATATCAAATTTATTGCTTAGTTATTGAAAACATCATAAGGTATTAACCATACCTCGTCGGCTTTTACCTTCTCTTTGAGGATTAAAGCAATGTCTTACACATAAACTAAAGTACTTTGCATAAAAAGAACGGAAAAGGTATACGAAATAAATTTGGTTTTTTTTTGGTTTTGGAATAAATTAATCATAAACTATTTTTTAACTTTTTTTCTTTACAAACCCTTATGCTGGGAAACTATTCAAATACTTTATTGACATGATAATATTTATTAGATGATTAAGGATTATTAAAATAGAGTATTATAACGAAATGAATGCGTCATTTTAGTGACTCCCGTTTTTTGACTTCGTTGATAATTTTAGTCACATTTTAAAATAACACGTGATTATTCTAATTCCAACCGGCACTAAAGTGGTGTTAAGTTCCGGTCAAATATATAATGCTTGCCCTAAATTAAGTCATATGTTGATCAAGTTATATAATAAAACTTTCATATTATTTAAAAAGGAATGATAAAAAATTAAAACATTAATTAAAATATAAAATCATTATATTTATAAAATTTTGATTAAATAGATGTTTTGCAAGCAGTAAAAAATAAGAAATTTTAAAAAAAATTTTTGTTTAAATAAATGTTAAATCTGAACTTATTTTACTAAAAAATATATTTATTTTTTCTTTGTAATTTTCTTATTTTTTATTACAATGTATTTAAATAATTTTTATAATAAATTAAAAATGGTCATTATCCCTTAAACTGTAGAGGTTCGCAGGCAAATTTTCCTGCTTATTTACTATAAATTCCCTTCTGATTTACTTTTATGAAAAATTAAAATTTTTTTTAAATTAATTTTATAAATATATATAATATTATAATAAATTTTATTTTTAATTATATAATAAATAATTTAA
>CAJVPP010001367.1:0-20501 GCA_910592005.1 Funneliformis mosseae | reverse complement strand
CATTTTGAAATCATCATCTGACCAAGTTAAAGGATCCGGAATAAGCGTGGAATGTTTTTCAAGACCCCATTTTAATAAATTATTCCAAACTTCAACTTCTTTCATTTGTAAATCATCCCTTTTAATAAGTGAAATTAAAGATTTTTCATGAAGCGAAGTAAAGTCAAGTGATTTGAATATCTTTTCCGGTGATTTAGCCATAATATTTGTACAAAATTTTTGAAGTTCTAAAAATGAATTAGATTGAAGGCTTGTTCTATAAGCAAGCTCAAAATGTTGTTCCAACAATACATTTTTTTTTTTCAATAAGATATTTTTGTAAATATTCAACCAATTCTTGAAGATGAAGATCATCAGCGGCACGCATTACTTTTAAAGTGTTTGAAATTTCTTGTTCATCTAATGATATAATTCCACCATAAATATACCTATATTAAGATGAAAGGATGATTTAATATTCTCAATATTCTAAAAAGAGAAATATACTTGGTTAATCAACTTACTTCAAAATCGTTTGAAAGTCTTCTGGTGAAATATTTGGTAATTTAATACTTGTTAGGGTCTCTTCATTATTCTTTTTATTTGCCAAAGTACGTCGAAAATATGGAGAACGGTAGCACAGAATAATCATGTGACCCCGAAATATTCTAACATTTGTCTTTTCCAACTTCAATTGTGATATCATAATATTCATCATCATTTAATATTTCAATATAATTTTGACTTAATTTGGGAAAAAATTGTGTTGACATTTATAAATTTATAAATTAAATAAATTAGGAAAGAAAATTTTTTTGTTACGATGATCGATTTTTAATGTTTATATGTCATTTACTTTAGCCGATCGTCCAACAAATAACCCAATTTAGAATAAACTAGTTTCGTCACACAACCTTTCCAAATTAGGGATTCAGATATACTATCGAACAATTGATATAAAGACTTAGAGTTGAGTAATGCATTGTTTTCTAATTGTTCCCCACCATACTAATGTTGCAGATTTCTCTTTCAATTTGATGCATTGTTAAAACAATTGACAAAATCAAAATTGTTTTTTTAAGATTTTTTTTTTTATGGGTTTCAGCTGCATAAAGGATGGAAGGAAAGAGGAAGACATTTATTATTCAATCAGTTTATTTACACGAAATCAAAAATTAACCATATGGAGAGTTAGGTATATGGTTTATTTGCACTTCCCAATTTTGATATTCAAGACTTTAAAACCCCCCAGAGAGATTTCACCAAATTCTCGCCCCATATTCTATTTGGTCTTAAGAGAGTTCTTAATGAATATTTTGTATTTTAAGAATAAGGATAATTCCAAGGATTCAATTTTAAGCCATGTGAATTCTAAACGTATTGCGCATGCATTATTTTATCACCATAGATATGGTCCTACATTTAGCAATGATCTGTGTATAAGTAATCTTACTGACGGAGCAAATGATTATAAATTTGCTTATTGCAAGCATAATATATATGAAAAAGGGATAAGAGATACAGAACAATTCAAAATTCAAGATTACGAAGTATTTCAAATTTTAGAGATGTCAAACAATAATAGTATTTAAACTATTTTTTTTATTCTGATCTAAAGGTAGCAAACAAATCATCACATTTAATCGCTTTCCTATGAAATCAAGGAAAGGATAAATCTTTAGAAATGATAGTTGTCGTATACACATAATAAATCACATGATAATTCAAAAATATGTTCAGGTCTCTTTTTATTTTATTACTTATTGATCTCAATTATTCGGTGTTTCGACAAAATTAAGACGCATTTAGTGAATTTATTTACAGTATTTACAATACAGTATATAATATCGTATTATGTAATTCGGTCTGAAGTATGAATTAGAGAAAATTTCCTTGATATGCTTCATCATTTTTTATATTAATTCATCGAGTAGGCAAATGGATTCCATTTATTATGTATTATGTTTAAATGAATATTGATAAATATTAAAATCAGCGAGATATTTTGTGAACGTAGATATCAACAGTTTCCGAAATTATAAATTTTTTCGCAAAATAAATTTTGAATAAATTTTTTTTTTTTTAATAGTTTCAATATTTTCATCTAAAACTTTTTTATGATTTCGCATAAGATTGATTAATTAGATTTTGTGATGCATTTTCTTAGGAAAACTATTGCAGAATCAGTATTTAACAAGTATAACAATGAAAATCTGTGTTAAATGATGTATTTAAGTTTGATACCTTAGAAACTTTATTTATATAATTACATTATAAAAATTTTTAAAAACCATTCCCATTTATGATAAATATCATTATAATTTTTTTTATTTGATTTATATGAGAATAATTATACAACTCATATGTCAGACAAAAAATAATATCAGAAAGAAATATAATAAATAATATAGGTAACTTACATGATCGATCGACTTTTGATTGCGTCCAAGGATGGAGGTTACAATACGGCTCGGTCGACTATCGACTATGCTACGCTACAAGGATGAGGGATATCCAACAGGACTCGGGTTGCGTGAACACCCACTCATGAAGAAGTTTTTGATTCACATAAGGAAGATGGCATAGCAATTCCTTCTACAGAAAATTCGCAGACCCTCACCAAGAAAAAACACATTCACGAGCAGTTGTACCGGCCCTTTTTCAATTGTAGATGATTGAAAGTTAAAGTTGGTCCCCCCATCACGTTCGAAAAAAAAAAATTAAAAAAAAGAAAATGATAAATTACGAAAACAAATTAATGTATACCACCATATTAACCCACTTCCACATTTGCCCACTAATAAAATCAAGAAGAATATTAAACATTAACAAGGTTTAACGCTAATACAGCACACATTATTTTTTTGTTTATATCTTTAGTCCTGTCAATATGAGTTGTCAATTGGAAAAAGGAAGAAGCTTTGAATCAGTCTTATCGATTTAAAATAAAATTCTATTGTTGTAGATAATTATAGGATATTACATTAAATAACAAATAAAAAAAATAGGAATATCAAGTACGGAGTTCTTTACAAGTAAGATAATATCTCTGACTGAAATAAATATAAAAGCCGGGAGAATTTAATTTTATTAAAGGGATAAGTAATAGAAAAGAACATTACTTGGACATAATTTTTTTGTGTTGAAATATAAGGTACGATGGGAAAGTGTGCTCAAAAACTTACCCGCTTTGTAGAAAAAAAAGTCTTGAGACACAAGCTAAATTTAGTAAGTACACTTCGTGTGAATATAGTGTAATATAAAAATGAGGAGTATACATTTATACAGTAGTGAAACATGAGTTCTTACATAATTTTTTTTTATAAAAAATTTAAAAAAAGAAAAAAATATTTGTCTGTTACTGGATATCTTAGAACGCATTGTTTTCTTATCTTTTTATTATTAACCAAATTTTTTTTTTTGAATTTGACCATTTCTGGAAATTCGATCTCGTTTCATATTTCAAAAATCGAATTTTTGTATCTTGAAATTATTAGGGAGCAGAAGTCTTAGCACACAGATATTTTTTAGTGAACCAATAGTTATTTTTTATTTTTCTGCATCCCACGATTCTTAAGAATTTTTAAAGCATTTATTTTTCTGATTATAAATATTTTCAAAATCTTCATTTTCTACTTTTTTTTAAAAAACGGTTTTCTACTTTCATCAGGGTAAATCATAACGCATCAGATATTTTTTCTCAACGTTAATACAACCTTCGCAACATCGTCTCGATAGCAGCAGAGGAGCAGAGAGTATGGCTTTCCAAGAAAATTTTTTTTGATGGGAAGGTTTTATGCTTAACTTCATGAATAATCTATTATTAATAGAGAGGGATGTCGTAGGCATTTTTTCTTGTTCTTGTGACTACACTCTCTCTATTTCTGTAGCTTGAATATTAAATATTAGTATGGTTTAGATAGTGCTTCTTTTCATGTATCTTTTTGTTACTTATGTATTTTAATACCTATGTATCTTTTTCAAATATTCAATAAAAATTTTTCCAAACTTTTGCCTTCAAACATCAATATGATATAAGAGAAATTTAAGTTCAAATGACAGTTATGCAAACCGCGCATTACCATAGTTAACTATATTTATTTTTGTTGAGAACTCAATGATTCAACAATTTATCGAAATACTTGAAACGACTCTTAATGAAAGCGAAACATCACTACAAATGACTAAGAAGTATTGAATTCTGTATTAAGTCAATAGCATAGTTAGATATATTGGTAATTTGCAATCTTCGTTAGGTGAAGTAGAGGCTACAAAAATCTGATGTTGAAACTCCAAAAATACACAGAAAAAGCTTTGTATGAAGAAATCTAAAGTACTTTCTGAAAGGGCGAGGATTGCTCTTGAAAATCGCGTTGAAAAACTTATAGTCAAGAAAAATAAAGTGTTTTATTACGTATATAATAATATTTTTTAATTAAACTTTTAGATATTATTTATTCTAAATATTTATAATTAATTTTTTTTATTAATATATCCAATGTAAATTTTCTTCCAATAATTTATACTTTTACTAATTAATAAACAAATTTAAAAGAATTACAATTCATTTAAATAAATAATCCTATTTGATAATTTGAATTAAAGCATAAGAATACAATTTTGATAAAGCACCATGACGAGAAAAAAGTAGATCATTGCAAGTAACAGCCGGTGCTCTGTAATTCTCAGTATCTAATTTATTTAAAATATTATTAAAAGAAATTAGTCGTATATGAAATATTATTGAAGGATCTTTTCGTGACCTCGTCGAAATTGAAGAATTACTCTCGAAATAATTGCTCGCAACCCAGATTTATTCTTCTTGCAATTGAAGAACATTTTCAATAAAATTAGAGTGAAAACATTTTGGCATTTCTGTAACAGGAGGCCTTAATCAATATGCGTCCTCAGAGTAACAACAAATAATAAAACTTTTCAAACCTTGAAATAATGTTTTTAACGTAAATAAGGATTGTCACTAAAAATGTCCTATTTTGTAAGTTGTCATCAACTTCACCCCTCGTGTAACAAATAAAGTGACAAAATTTTCTGTTGCCAGAAGACGTAACACCAATGAATAATTTTTTAAGTACGGCACAAGCTATATGTGGTATCTATTCACCTATTCGCACTATTGCCGCGCAAAATTGTACTATCCGCATGACTCCATTGTTTTAAACTTGTTTCCAACTTGAATTCGATTTTTTTTTTTATTTTTTTTATAAACATTTATCGATTGGTTTTTATTTAATAATAAGAATGTATTTATTCAATCGACGTCGAAGGACAGAACCTAAATTCATTCATATTTTAAGAGCATGTATAATGATATTATTATTATCTATCCTTGTAGTATACATCATTTTTTTGATTATCGAAGTGATTAATAGTGCTCTAGCTATACAAATTTCAGTAGTAGAAGCTAATGAAATGCCATTTCCTGGTATGCATATATGAAAAATGATTGATATCATATATCCTTATTTAATATTGATAATTTCAGATATGGGATTTTACGGCGAAGCTCCATTCGATGTAGATTGTCAATTTTATGATGGTAAGCATGAATTTTATTTTGTTTTTTTTTTGAAAAATAAAAATAAATTTTAACATTAACGTATATAGGAGTCGATGTAATTTATAGCTGTAACGATACATTGTCATCACCACAAATATTTATGGAAGATGCTTACCCTGGTTATTTTGGATATTTTATGAATAAAAATAATTTGAAATATGCAAAGCATTCAACAAACGGTGATCAAATTATAAAATTAAAATTATTTTCTAATTCACCCAATGATTTGATATCAATTTACATTGTTGATTCCGGTAAATTTATAAATGATGTCTTTCTCTTTAAACTTTGATGGCAAAATGTATTAAGAATAAATTATGTATTGCATTCATAGAAAATAATCCCTTAAAATCTCCAGATTATAAAATTTATACGAAAACTTTTCAATTTCTTGATTTCATGAAAGAATTATTCGCAAATAATATGTACCGTATTGCCAATAACCAGGTAATCGTGTTTAATTTTTTTTTTTTTTTTTTTTTTTTTTTTTTTTTAAAAAAAAAAAAGCTTACCGTTACCTTATGATTGTTGTATTTAGCTTTCATTTATAGGGTTGACGAGAAATCAACAGAAAATAATTAATCCTTCATTTAGTAGTTTTCTTGGAGTCAATCCATCTTATAAAACCGAACATCGTATTATATCCAATTTTCGTAAGTAAACATAAAATTATTCCGCTTATTCTTATTATATACAATATTAAAGTTAATCATACATTACAGAGAGCACACCTCTTCCTACTAAACTAAGTACTGGATATTACAGTGAAATTGAATTATCCGTAACAAGTTTCCTTATACAAGTGGAGACTGAAAAAAGGTAAGTTATGAAAACTAATATTCACACAAAAGAAACAAATGTTAAAATAACATTTATTAACATCTCTTCTCCAACACTTTTAGAATACGAACTGTAAGTTTTCTTGATTATTTATTTTAATAAGCAAACTCTAATCAGCTCTTATTCCACTAATAATAATAAAGTTACTCAGTGTGCTTGGTCTTATGGGTGGTGCTTGGGGTTTGGCGTCGGCATTGTATGCGGTTTTATTTGGTAAATGTATTTTTCTTTTTTTAAAAAAAAGGAAGAAAAAAAAAAATGGTTCAGATTTATATCTTATTATTTTCTATGTTTTGCAATAGGTGTCGATTCGATTCGTCCTTGGGGTAGTATACAGTCTTATTATTGTGGATATAGCCATAGAATATATAATAAATTTAAAAAAACAATGCCAGTTCTTCCATTAATCAATTCTCCTTCCTTAATGACGGAGTTAAATTCTTCTTCTCCAAACGTTAAAGAATTACATGATCGCTTAATTTCTCTTGAAATTTTTCTAAAGGAATATGTTGTAGATGTAAGGTTTTTGGAAAAATCAGAGAAAATGAATCAAATTTAATATGTTGATGACAAATAATCGTCACTTATTCAGAATGAATTTTTATTTTATTTTTATTACATTAAATAAATAAAAAGATGTAAAGTATATGTGTACTCGGATGTTGATTTGTCTGTTGGCCTAAATTACTGGCTCATTTTTGTAATTTTTGGCCAGCATTATGGACGATCATCTTCGATCATTTCTATATTTAGTATCACGTAACAACCAAATATTTCAATTTAAAAATAAATGTAAATCCTATTATTCAAATAGCAAGTGATATTTGGAAGGTTTTCCATTAAAATCGAGTTACAAACATAGTATATCATAAGATTTGTAATATTATTTAATAGCAAAGCTCTCATTAAACATTTCATACAATTTAAATGTTAAGCTCGCTAATCGGGATAAATGTATGCTATTTGCAATTCCATTACAATATATTTTTTAAAAAAATAAATTTATAAGTATAACAAAATTCTATTGAAACAGCTAATAAATTTCTAATTCACAGTTGCATATATAAATATCATCACTTAAACATGTATATTCTGTAAAGCAATAATAATTTTCCTTTTTTAGATATTTCAAATAAATAGTTAAAACATGATTTTTGAGAAAATCTATTAGTCTTCAAAATTTATGTGTGTACTTATTACATTTCATAATTTTTAGAGATTGATTTTGATCAGAAACTAAAGATTACAATTCATTATTTTCTTTCATTAAAATAAGAGAAATTACATTAGTCTAATAAGCTTGTTGTTAAGGTGATAGATAAATTAATTAAATTAAAACATTTTGTAATCTTAATAATTCAGATTTTTTACAATATTTTTACTTACTGAATAATGATAATATATTATTCTTAAACAATAAAATTATCTTTCTTAAATAATAAAATCATTATTCTTAAATAATAAAACTATTATTTAAGAATACATCATTTAAAAATAATAAAACTATCATTCAAAAATGATAAATATCATTCAAGAATAATAAAAATATTGTTAAAAAATGATAAAACTATTATTTTTAAATATATTATTATTCTTAAATTATAAAAATATTGTTTTAATTAAACAATAAAATATCATTTAAAAACAATATTGAATTATTCTTATTGAATGATAAATATCATTCAAAAATAATAATGAATCATTTTAATTAAATGATAAAATCATCATTGTTTAAGAATACTGTATAGTCCTGAAAATAAGCACCACCCAAAAATAAGCACCTCCATTTTTTAATATTATCTGAAAATAAGCATTTCTTGAAAAAAAATGTAAAAATAAAAAAAAAATTTATTATTCCATTATTGTAATATAAAATTATTTGAAAATAAAGCTGAATTAATATAAAATTAACTGAAAATTATTATTAACTATTACAAAATTATTATAAAACCCGCCTAATTAATCATTATTATGAATATTATCATAACTACCATCATCAATATCGGAAATTTCTAATTCTTCATGATTGTTATATAAATTATCTAAAGAATCTATTATAGAACAATTTACAAAAAAATTAATAATAATTTTCTCAGATATACCTTCCCAAGAACGTTTTACCCAATTACAAACATCAATATATTTAGCGCGCCTAAGATTTTCTGTAGAAATCACCCCAGCACCACTAGCTACCATCCATAAATGCTATTCTTTACGGAAATTATCCTTAAATGGTTTATTAATGGCAACATCAAGCAGTTGACATATACTTGTTAAGCCACCAGGGATAAATGCTAAATCAATATTACCATTATAAAATTTTTCTTTTACGAATTTTTCTAAGTGATCTTGAAAGGAATCATAAATAAGCATTATTGGTGCCATAGATCGATTATTATTAAAATAATCGATATATTTTATCATTAGATTTGTATCTATCCATCCATTATCTTGGAACTAAACTTTCACACTAGTAGGAATTTGTTCACCACGATTCAACCTTTTTCCTTTAAATATACATATTAGTGGCAGTTTACTTTCATCTATATAAAAAAAATGGTAAAAAAATTAAAAAAAAATTGATTTTTTGAAAAACTTATAGATACAATAACTCTTACCAGCAGCACAAGTGAGGACAATGGTAAAACAATTTTTATCATTGCCTGTTTCACGAATATGAACCATTTTTTTACCTGTTTGATTAACAGTGAAATTACCAACTATGTCAAACCATACTAACGTCTCATCCATGTTGAAGATATTACACATTTCATAGGATTTTTCAATCCTAAGGTGAAAAACAAATTGATGGAAATTTTCTAACAATTCCTCAGTTTGTTTTGGAAGTTTTTGTCTAATTTTTGTGCGCCTTTTTAAAGAAAGATTCCACCTTTTCATAAATGCATATAACCAATGATTTAACATCCTAAAATTGTTTGTCAAATCACCATAAAAAGCTACAATATCTTACTCTTTCATAATTTCTAACATCTTGACTCAGATGATAGTATAGGTTACAGCTAAACCTACTTTTCTTTGATCAATTATCTAATAATAGAGCTTTTTTTCAGCTTCAGAAAAAAAAGCCTTTCACCCAGAACCAACACGTTGCTATTTTTGCTTACATTATCTATCCATTTTTTGCTTGCTCTAACTCAGCGTCCAACTATACTTTCATTAAGCTTAAAATGTGCTGCTGCATTATTTCTTCCAAATTCCTTTGCATAATTAACAACAACTTCTTTTTGTTCAATAGAGTATGAAGTTCAGGTTCATTTAGGAATTTTTGCTTTGGTTTTACTTTTTTTGACAACCCGCTTGCATTTTTGTGGCATTGTTTATATTTGTGTATGGTGACTAAAAGCAAGTATGACCAAATATTACGCATATCGTATTATATATTTTCATATGTAATAGATATTTATAAATCTATTATTTTATAAATTATTATAAAAATATAAATTTTTTATGAGTTTTATAATTTGGAATTATGACACTATAGTACTAGTATTATAATCATGTGATTTGATATATCATGTGATACTGATAATTGGTTATTTATTTTATTTATAAAATAAGTTCATAATAATTACATTTATGCTTTACAATTCTTTTAATCATGACCAACTTTATCACATTTCTTACAATATCTTTATTATTTTTCTCTATTATTTTTGCTTTCACAAGATAATTTAAAATGTTTAGTACCTATTAGTCAATCCTTTTCTTAGGATTCTGAATCACAATTACATAGATTTCCTTATCACTTTTACCATTATCAGACTGTTTTGATTCTTTATTAATATTATTATTAAAATCCTATAATAATTCCTTTAGTTACTGAGAATTTGATTCACTTATTGAAGTGCCTTCTTATATACTCATATAACTCTTCATAAAGTATTTTTTATTGAACTATAGGAAGACTTGCTTCAAGAAAATCTTGATTAATTTGACCAAATACACTAAGATAATTAATAAAAATATCTAATTCTTATGATTCTTGTTTATCATTATTATAAAATTTATCTACATTAATAAAAAATTCTTTAAAGCTATCAAGATTTTTGCAATATTATTAAAAAAGAATAAGTCAAATATAAAATTTAGCATTTAAAAAATTTCTCACAGTTATGATCCATATTTCTGATAAATTATCTAATCTAATTAAGTAATATCTGCTTTAAAGTTATTTATTGAATTTCTATTGAGATGCATCACGAATTTTGATATCAAAATCATCAATAAAAGAATTCTATTTACATGTAAAAAAATTAAAATTAGTTATCATTCTAATATAATTTTATTCTAATTTATATCATATTTAATCCTAAACATCTCCTTATTCTAATTTACTGCTTTTATTATAATTTTATATTGCATTTTACCCTAACCTTATCTTATTTTAATCTATCAACTTACTCTAAATCTTATCTTACCTTACCTCACTATCTTAGCCTTATTCTAATCTATTAACCCTAATTCTCTGTCTTACCCTAATTCCTACCTAACTCTAATTATCACCTTATCTTAATACTCTAATTCCAAAATAATTCCTAAACTGTTATTTTATCATATCTTAATTTACTACCTTAAATACAGTAAATACTTACTTTAATAAGATTTTTTTATCTTCATCTTAAACTATATTTGCAATATAGTAAACTACTTGATTAATTTCATTACGCTTTTTTTGAAGCATTATAGACAGAAGAAATTTTACTAAACATTTATCAATATTTTGAAAGAGAAATTCACCTTTTTGGGTTTTAACATAAAGAATAGCTAATTTTTAAAAATTATACTGCTCTTGTTTATTTTGCATATTTAAAAGTTGATGTATTTTAACTATTAAATCACATAATGAAGTATTTAAATTTAAATTATATATAAGATGTTTCAAATAGGCATTAATAGATTTTACCCAAGAACTTGCAATCATTTTTCTAGTAAAATAAAAGCTTGTATTATAGTGTGTCTAGTAAGTTTTTATTTGATATAATGTTTTAAAATATATTTTAGCAGTAGAAAAATTCTGACAAAGGTCTACAAAACATTTTTCAAATGTTTCATTTGCCAGACTATTTCTATATATATAAAATGTTTCAAGAAACTTTTGATAGTCATCTTTAAGAGATTTGTGTCAATTTTTATGAAGATTTTATGTAACGTAAAGGTACAATAAATAGGATAAGTATGTGAAAAAACTTGTCAAACTGTAGCTTCAATAGTAGGATTGACATCAGTTATTATTACTGCAGGTTCTTTATTTGTTGTTTTTAAGATTTTATAAAATAACCAAGTATATGATTCTAAACTTTTATCAAAAAGTAGACATTATACAAATAAAATTTTATGTTGATGCTGGTTAAATCTTATAAATAGTAATAATGGCATACTATAAATAGTTTATTTTATAAGTAATATTATTTAAAATACAATCTGAAAATTGTATCCAATTTTTAACTTGATCTAAAGTTATCTAAAATAATCTGATAAGGGTATTATTATGATTTTATTCTCTAGCAATAATTTAATGAGGATTTTATTTTTTTTGTTTATTTAACTAATTAGATATCAAAGATGCATCATTTGATGATGATCTAGAAGTAGGACAAAATCTTTGAATAGTTACATACAGATCTTTAAAATATATTAGTTGTGAAGAATATTTTCCTTCTAAAAATTTTTTTGAACTACTGCATCAAATTTACAATGAGAAGTTAAAAATTTGATATCTTCTATCATTTTTGATGTAAATTTTTTGTTCTCTTTAAAATTAATTAGTTTAATATTTAAAGAATGATTATATTCATTAATAATCTTATTTATATGAATAATAGAATTGGAATTAAAGTTGTCAGGTAAAACTCCAAGGTTTTGACAGATATCAAAATCAAAACCCATCAAAATATTTTGCCAAATTTTTTTATTAAAGGTAAAATTGTGAAAGTTTTGATAGATGGCAAAAGTTTTGATAGGAACAAATATTTTGATAATGCTATTATTATTAACAGATTAGCCTATTGTGAGTGATCAGTTCATCAAAAGGAGTTTTAGCGATTTTTTTTTTCATTATGTATAATATTTGTCAAATCATTTATCAAATTTTTTGACAGAATCTACTAATAGGAAGATGAAGAATCAATTTTAGTATTATCATAAAATATGTAACAAAATTTTCAACTCTAAATGAATTCTTCAAATTCTCTCAATATTATCAATATAAAAATTTAGACTATATCAAAATTTGGTTAACAAATAATAGAGTCATAACTATATGTATCAAATTTTTTGTAAATATAACTATGAGTTTCTATTAAATAATATCCTATTTGATAAAAAATCATATTTATTTCCATTATTTATAGACAAATGGTTAATAAAATTACTCATTTTCTCATTTGTAATATATATATAAAAATTTTTAATTATTAAGGAATATTTTTATATGGAATATTTTAATTTTATTTATTTTTTTTAAAAAAAATAAAAATAATACCCATATTTTTATATTACAACTACCCTCCTATATTAAGTATTAAAAAAAAATTTTATTATTTAGAATTTTTTTAACTTAACACTATAATTTTTGATAAGGTCTTAATTTTATTTTCAGAGCAATCATCCAATATAATGATTAATACAATAGTCTATGTGAGATAAATATATTCATGTCCTTTTTAAGAATTCATAAAGTTATTATCAAAACTATTAAAATTGTCAAAACTTTCGTGAACTATCAAAACTTATCGAAACCCGTCAAAACTATTGAATCTCATCAAAATCTATCAAAACTGTTAAAACAATTTTTGAAAAGTTTTGACTTTTGCAAAAATGGGTTTAGAATTTTACGCTGTAACTATAATTAGAATTGTTAGTTTTAGAACATGAAACATTAATACAAAATGGACAATTGATTCTTTTTGTTATTATATTCTTTTTAGAATTTGAATTATATGAACGAGAATAGTCATATAAATATGTGTGATATCAAATAATATTATTTTTATAATATATACGATATTTGATTATATAGAAACCTTTTATTTCGATTACTTATCAAGAAATAGATCATATTCTTTCCATGTTGAAAAAACTTTTTTACTAAATAGGCAATACTATTATAAGAAAACATAGATAGATCAGGTTGTTCAAGATTCATATTATTACAAAAATCTTTTTTAAATATATTGAATATGTATATATATTAAAGAAAAAGATTAAAAGAAAAGGCTTATATATTAAAAGAAAAAACTTGTATATTTTAGAGAAGGTAGGTAAGTAAATTGTAAAAGAAAAAAAAAGAAAAGGAATAATAAATAAAATTACATAATAGTTAATATCATAATGTTATTATAAGTAATTTTATTACGTAATTTATCACGTAATAAAATTATAATAGCGTTGAAAAGCATATGCGCTAAATAATAATTCTCATTTTTTATAATTATCAAATAAATAAAATAAAATAATAATATTATTTAGTATTTCACATAGACTTGAATCAATTTAAATTTAATTTAAATCTGATAGATTACATTTAAATTAAGCTTATAAATGGATATGCTACAAAATCTCAAAATCTAAAATTTCAAAATTTAAAATCTCGAAAGGCTAAAATCTTGAAACTAAAAATCTCAAAAGGTTCAAAATCTCAAAAATAAATATTTTGAAATCTAAAATTCCAAATGGTATAAAATTCTAATTGATACAAAATCTCAAAAATCATTTTGCATATGATATCAATATTATTGTATAAAATTTAAATACTAAAATAGTATAAGCTGATTTTTTAAAACAATACAAAGATGATAATCACTTTCTCATTAGTAACTTAATATAAATAAAATAAGTTAATTATATATCACATATAATTAGTATAATTTTTAATAAATATCAAAGATAAAAACTTATTTTATGCTTTTTTATTTTTAAAAATATATTATAAAATGGATAAAAATCAAGAAATATATGAAATTATTTTATTTTAAAAATAAAATAAATGTTTGAGATTACTTAATGATACAAGAAAAACTAAAAGATACTTATTATTAGTATTGTGAAAAAAAAGCTTGAAAATTGTAAAAATCATGTGATAACAAATTTTTATAACAGGTCTTATTATCTTAAAAAATTTGTTAAACATAATCACTCACCTCAATCTAATAATACTAAAGTTGCAGAAATTATTAGACAAATCAAACAGAAAGCTTATATAATATAAGATAAACCTTTTCAAATAATTAAGATATTACTTCTAGTATATTGCAAGAGTATCAACTTTATATATCATCTTTTAATATTCTTTATATAAGAATTAGTTATATTAAAAGAGCAGAAATACCTGCTTAATCATAAACTATTAAAGAAATTATTATTTTAGATTTACTTCGTTTAACTTTAAATAGTGATACATTTTTAATAAAGGATAGTGAAATTGATAATAATCAGATTTTACTATTTGCTATACAAGCAAATATTTGACACTTATTTTAGGCTTTATTTAGCTAATAGATAATACTTTTAAAATTGTTTTAATAATATTTTGTCAATTATATACTATTTATACACCTATTGGTGGTAAAAATTCAAAAATTCTTCTACTTATCTATTTATTAATAATAAGCAAATCAGAGGAAATATATAGATGCTTATTTGAAGAATTAATTGTTTTTATAATAAAAAATAATATTACCTTATAATCTTCAATTATTCTAATTGATTTTAAGTTAGCATTGATTAATATATTATGTTATATATTTCCTAATGTTGAAAATAAGGGATGTTTTTTTCATTTATGTCAGTCAGAATGGTGAAAAATTTAATCATGCAAACTTGCTACTAGATATAGCAATAATGAGTAATTTAGTTTAATATTATAATATATATTTGCATTAGTACTTTTATTACCATAGGAAATTCTAGAGATATTTGATATATTAAAGCTTAAATGCCTCTAAAATTAAATGAAATTATCCAATAGTTTAAAGATAATTATATTCATAAAAGGATACATTAGAGTTAAAATGAGTTGAGTTGAGTTGAGTTTAAAGATTAACTCTATTTGACTCATTTTTTTTCAAGTTGAATCGAGTCAAACTTGACTTAATTTGAATTACATAAATTTAAAACTTGATTTAATTTGACTTGACTTGATTTTAACTTGATTGATTTTAACTTGAATTTATTCAAGTTGAATCAAATTCAAATCAAAATCAAGTTTTGAGTTAATTTTAAATTAATTTATAAACATTTATTATAAAAAAATTTATACTTACAATTATTTGTGAAAATGAAAAATCCGCTTCTAAAAAAGAAAGTGATTAAATAAAAAAATAATAAAAAAGTAAAAGTTAAATTAAAAAATGAAAACATAGGAGAAAAGAGAAGGGAAAAAAATAAAAATTAATGTTAAGAACCAAAAAAAATTAAAATAATAAAAAAAATAAAATAAATTAAAATTGAAAAACAAATTAAAAAAATAATAAAAATAAAAAATAATTAAAAGTTAAAAAAATAAAATTAAAAATCAAAATCAAAAATAATAAATAAAGAAATAATAAGAAAAGATCAGAAGGAAAAGGAAAAGAAAATAAATAAATAAAAATTAAGAATTGATTTTAAGTTAACTCAAATTAATTTGAGTCAAGTTGTGTTTAAATCAAGTTGAGTTAAATATTTAACTTGACTTGAATTTAGCATGACTTGCAAATCATTAAGTCAAAAAATTATAAACTTAACTTAATATAAACTTAATTCAGCTTATTTGACTTGTGAGTTAACTTGACTCATCTAGAATTCTAGGATACATTGACTCCTTTAAAATAAAAATATTATTTATTTAGCTCCTTTATTTCTATTATAATTATAGTCAGTATATAATTTAAATGAGATAGGAATTCTATAAATACAGAATAATATTAAAGCTTGATATTAGCATTTAGAAATTTTGGTAAATCAAAGTCATTTAGATATTTATAGAATAATTGAAAAGTTACAGAATGAATAGTAAAGGGTAAACTTTCAAGTTAAATGTATTATTCATGATAAATCATGTCTTGCAAAAACTGTTCTATTATAGAATTTCTTTATGAAATTATATATAATCTTATATTATAGATATTATAATTGCATTTAATGTGATAAATTTGTAATAAATGATGCTATATTAAATCATAAAAATTACTTTAAATTAGTTGTCGTGAGTCAGTCATAAGAAATTACTTTGAATTAATAATATAAATAGTTACGAATAAGACTCAGATAATTCTGCTAAAATTTTATTCATTTATGTATAAGCAAAGCTTTCTCTGATTGAATATTCTTTTTTATTTATTATATAAGTAAATATTAAATTATAAATTACAATGTAATGTAATAAAAAATTTTTTAATAAAATCATAATATATATACTTATATGTTGTAGTATATATACATTTAAGAAAAATTTGGAATTTTATATTATTTGATAATTTAGACTTTAAGATTTTGTATCATAGGATTTTAGATTTTGAGATTTTGAATTTCAAGATTTTAACCTTTTGAGATTTTAGATTTTGAGATTTTAGATAACATTCTATCAAATTTAAATTGAATTTAGATTCAAATTCAAATCTAATTTATTAGATCTAAATTTTGATTTTAATTTAGATTTAGATCTGAATTATTCTTATTGACAATTCATTATTATTCAATTAAAATGATATTATTATTCAATTAAAATAATTTATTATTATTTAATTAGAATAATATATTATTATTTTTCTTAATAATTCATTATCATTTAATTAAAATAATATATTATTATTCTTCTTAAATGATTTATTATTATTTAATTAGAATGACTAAAATTTGTTTTTTTTTTAATGAAAAGAAATTTTTCAGAGTTAAATATAAATCAGATTAAACTTGAATTTTAACTAATTTATTAAATTTAAATTTAAATTTGATTATTAGATTCAAATCAGATTTGAATTAAAACTAATTTGTCAGATATAACTTTAAATTAAATATAAAATAAAACTCAGATCAAATCAAATTTGAATAAAATCTAAATTTAATCTAATTTGATAAAATATTGATATTACTAGTTTTATTATAATAAATTTTAAATTATAATAACTTTGTATAAAATTAATTAAAAAATAATTTAGTATATTTTTTATAGATAAACTTTTAGAAATACTTAATTCTTTAAATGTTAAAATATTTATACTCTTTTGAATATTTATTAAATAAATAATTTTTTAAGTATTATCTATCTATTATTTTTAAATGAATTTAAGTTAATCATTTGTTTAAAATTTTGTTATATTGCTTTAAAATTGAATTGGCTGAATAATTTAACTGAATAGTAGTTGAATATAAAAAAGAATTGCAAATTAATTTTAATAATTTAAATTCAGATTTTATAATTTATTAGTTTAAAGTGTTAACTTTTAATAAGAGTTTAATAAATTTTGTATATTAATAAATTATAGTTACTTTTGTATTTACATATATATAAATTTGTTAAAATACAAATTTATTTTTAATTATTTACCAATAATAAATAAAGAGTAGAGTTTTAATTATATCAGATTAATTTGTTTACTTGATCTGATCTGACTTGAAAATTCAGATTAGATCAATAGATTTTTAGATTAATATCAGGTCAGGTCAACAGATTAATCTGACTTGATCTGACAAATTTAAGTCAACTAATTGTTCTTGAATGATAGTTTTATCATTTTTGAATGATAATTTATTATTTTTGAATAATATTTTATTACCGTATAGTCCCAAAAATAAGCATCTTTTTTGCTATGGGGATGCTTATTTTCAGGTAATTTAAAAATTATAAAATTTAGCTTCTTTAAAAGTCCAAAATAAATACTGATTTATGCGATATTGTGATAATCCGCAATGATCAGCATAATCGTGATTATTATGCAAATGTGATACATATATATTTTTATTTTTATTAAGAAACTTTTATAATATAATAAATTTATTATAAATAATTTTAAAAATAATAAATTACATTATTAAACTTTCTTATTTTGTGTTATTAATTCTAGAATTTAAATAAATAAAATATTAATTGATAAAATTTTATTATTTTATTTCTTTTTCTTATTATATATTTTAATATTAAATATTTATTTATTAATTTATATTATTCACTATTTTATATTTTGTTTCTTATTTTTTTTTGTAATATAATATATTCTTTAATAGTTTAAAATTAATTTTAAATCATAAATAAATTATAATAATAATTTTTAATGATTGCTGTAATTTTAAAATTAATCTATTTCTTTTTTTTTCTTTTAATTTTATAATTATTTACTGTAATCAAATTGGATTAATGAACATAATACAGAAGATTGCAGATCTAAATATTAAACATATCAAACATATTTAATATATAGGATATATTTGATAAATCTGATATAGCTAATATATTGAATAAATAGAATATATTAAATATATTTGGCATATTAAATATTATTTGATTTATTTGTTATATCTATTTATGTATTAAATTTAATATAAATAAAGAAGTTTTGCTTTTAGATATACCTTTAGTAATACTTTTAAAGGTACTTGGCCTAACTCTCACATTTAATACTTTTAGTTCTTTTAGTTTTCTTATTTTATTTCTCATTTTCTTATTTCTTTTCTTTAGTTTTCTTATCATTAATAAATATATTGTTATAACCTTGAATCTATTGAGTTATCTTTTATTTAATATTATTAAGTATACATCAATATATAAATTATAAAGCTTTAGTTGAAATTATATTAGGTTACTATGTAAACTTTAAAAAAATCACCACTCAAATATTCCGTTTAATAGTCGTAATTTGATAGGATTGCATATTAAAATTATAATAAAATTACTCATTTTCAATTTTTTTTATAATAAAAATTAATGACTTATAAATACTTAATACTTATAAATACTAATTTTGAAAGTTTATATAAATTTCTAATATAATAATATATTGAAAACTAAAGTATATATTTAATCTATTTGAATATTATTAATAAATAATATTAAATTAAATTTTAGAAATTTAAAAGTATAAAATTATATTATTAATTTTTAAAAAATTCAATTTGAATTATTTAAGCAAATAATACTTATATTAGAACAATTTAAACATAATTCTATTAAAATAATATAATAATATAATCTGATAAACTTATTAATATTATATTATAGTCTAGTGCAAAGAGGTTACACTAATTGAAATCAAAAAATCAGACATGTGAAAATCAGCCTAAAATCAGCCTAAATTTAGCCTAAATTTAGCCTAAATTCGGCAAATTATCAAAAATCAGCCTAGCTAATTGGCATACATTAGAAATCAGCCAAGAATCAGCCAATTCAACTTATCTTATTTATAGCCGATTGGCATACTTATAGCCGATTAGTATATATTAAAATTTGACCTATCTTATTTATAACTAATTGATGTTTGATTGGAATGATAGGGTATTATCGTATCTAAGAAATGATAGTTTTATCATTCCTTAAATATAACGATTTTATCATATCTAAGAAATAATGATATTATCATTTTTTAGAGATAATGGTTTTATCATTCCTTAGGGATGATTGTTTTATCATTTCTTAAAGATGATGGAATTATCATACCTAAGGAACAATGCATTTATCATTCCTTAGATATGATAGTTTTATTATATCTAAGAAATAATGATTTTATCGTTCCTTAGGGATAATGGTTTATCATTCCTTAGGAACAATAGTTTTATCGTTCCTTAAAAACAATAGTTTTATCATTCTTTAGGTAAGATGCATTTATCATTCTTAAGAAACAATTGTTTTATCGTATTTAAAAAATGATGATATTATTGTTCTTTAAGTATAATGGTTTTTTCGTATCTAAGGAACGATAGTATTATCATTCCTTAGGGATGATGATTTTATCATTCCTAAAGTATGATGGTATTATCGTTTCAATGAACTGAACTTTTGAATTAAACCGATTTGCTAAAATAATATTGATTTAATATACTATTTGAGTTTTTTTCTGGTATATAGGAATATTTATATAAATAAGCTTAATTTTTTAACTTTTTAAAAAATAAT
>CAJVPP010001366.1:0-20526 GCA_910592005.1 Funneliformis mosseae | reverse complement strand
ATTTTTTATTTTATTTTATTTTATTTTATTTTTTATTTATTTTAAAAAAATAAATTTTTTTAAAAAAAAAATTTAAGGTAAATTAATAAAACTGTCGTTCAACAATTAATAACGTAAAAATATTTCTGAAAATAGTAAAATTATATTTGTGTAATGAAATCAGTAATCATCTACTATAACAAATTATTTGTTATACATATCGTATAATTCATTATAGCGTTAACAAAGATTCTTATAATGAAGTCTTGATCAGCTGAATTAGCAATTTTGTTATATCAAGGTGTGACTGTAATGCTTAATGTCTATTAAAAATATTATTTGTTAATTAAAATATTCTTATTTTTTATTAATATAAATAAATTAAAAATGTACCTTTTGTAATATTTCATATTTTTTTAAGATTTTATAAAATATATATGAATATTTTCACCAGAATAAGATTCTTTAAAATGATAAAAATCAAGAAGAATTTTTTTAAGTTTCCAATCTTTTGTAATTCAATGTGCTGTAATTCCAAGAAATAGAATTTGATGTTTAGAAGTTCAATAATTAAGAGTAAATGAAATTTTACCCAATACTTCTTGTAATTGTTTTTTAATATTAATTTTTTCTTCATTATATGCTTTTACAATATTATAATGCATAGTATCAGCAGAACATATTTTTGCTTCAAAATTAAGTCTTTTTATTATTGTTTGAAAAAATATATTTTTAATAATAACAAAAGATTAATCATCTATAATTATTTATTTAGTTAAATCAGTTAACCAATTTTTTTTGTGTAAATGTCTATTATTATAAATTATTAAATTATTAAATATTATTATTTTAAATAAATATAATTAAATTAATAAAAATAATATACATACAAAGGAATCTTTTATATTAACATATTTATCTATTGGCCTTTTAACTTTTGAAAATAAATGTAGATGTTTCTTTTTAAGATAAGTTCTTAATGTTGAAGTTGATCTATCTTTAGAAATTTTATAAATTACACTTAAAAAAAATCAAATTAATTTTATACTTTAATTATTATTATTACTAAAAATTTAAATTTTACCTGCAATAATTATAGTAATATTTGTTACTTTTTTTTATTTAGAATATAATTACTATGAATTATAGATCTCTGCTTTTTTTTATCCTTATAATTAGATCTCTTATCTTAGATATTTTAGTTAAGATCCTTTATATTTTGAATAGGTTCTTCATTTAAAAATTCTTCACCATTATTAGAATATGGTTCATTTTCCATTTTATTAAAATTTTTTTATTAAATAAAATTATAAAAAAATTAAAAGATAAATTAAAGTGCCAGATAATTTTTTATGATATTTATAATATTATGATAAAGCTAGTAAAGTAATAAAGCAAGTAGCAAAGACTAATAAAGCTAATTAATTAATTAAGCTATAAGTAAATAGCTAAATATGGTAAAATTAAATAGTAAAAAACCAAGTGGAAGTAAAGGTAAATGATATTTTTAATAAATATAAGCTAATTAGTAAAGTTATCAAAGCTAATTAGCAAATTATATGGTAAAATTTGATAGTGCCAAGTAGTAAAAAACTAAGTGGCTAAGCAAACAAAATTATGTTGCAAAATTAATTATAAAGCTAAGTGGCTAAAATATCAAAGTTAAATAGTAAATTTATATGGTAAAATTTGATAGGGTCAAGTAATAAAAAGATAAGTTGTAAAGCTAACAAAGTTAGGTTACAAAATTGACTTACAAAACTAAGTGGTGGAATTATCAAGTTAAGTAACAAAATTATATGGTAAAATTTGTCAAGTTTAAGTAAGTGGTAAAGCTAGCTACGATTAATTGCAAAATTAAAGAGAAAATAGTTAGTACAAATATTCTACTTAAAGAAAATAGTCAAATATTCATTTAACAATTTCACATTTTGCAGCTTTTTGCAGTAATATTTTTATTGTTAATAAATGATTTTTAATTGTTAATTTAGAATGATTAAATTTATTATTCCAAAACAATGATAAAAGAATCATTCATTTAGAATAATTAAATTTATCATTCTAAACGAATGATAAGAAATTGTTTATTTGGAATGATTGAAGTTATCATTCTAAACAAATGATAAGAAAATTGTTTAATTAGAATAATTAAATTATTATTCTAAAAGAACAATAAAAAAATCATTCAATTGGAATGATTGAATTATCGTTCATTTGAAATGATTGAAGTTATTATTCTAAAAAAATGATAAGAAAATCGTTTGATTGAAATAATTAAATTATCATTTCAAATGAACGATAAAGGATTATTCAATTGAAATAATGAAATTATCATTCTAAACAAATGATAAAAAAATCGTTTAATTGGAATGATCTGAAATTTTAGATTAATCCAAATTTTTCAGTTTAGTTCAGATTTTTTAATTCAGATTAGATTTATAATCTGAAAAAAATCTGAATTAAACTAAAAATTTTTGGATTGAATTTTTTGCAATCTAAAACTAAACTGAAGTTAATCTGAACTGAAAATTTTCAGATTAATCTGAACTATTCAGAACTTTAATCCTTCTAATGATTTACATAGTAATAAAATTAAATTTTTATCTATTAATTAATTTTATATAAAATTTACAATATTGAATAATTAATAAAATAAACTAAATTAAATATTTTGAATGAAATAAAATTGCCATTTTACTAGATAATAAAGTTGCTATATCAATAAAATTATCAGATCTATTAGCAATTAAATAGACATCTATGATTTATATAATTATCAAATGTAATAAAATTGATATCTGAAAAATTATATAATAATCAATAGTAATAAAGTAAACAAAATAATCTTTTTAATAATCTATGTAGTAATAAAATTGACTACATAATCTATCAGTTATTTATTTAAAATTTTACTTATTATAATATTTTGAAATTCTATATCACATTTTCTTATTTTTTATAAGCAATTATTTTTTGCATATTTTTAAATTAAAATATATAGAAATTAAATTAAATTATTAAAAATTTAATTTGATTATTAATTGATTACATTCTTAAGTTTCTACTTAAGATTAATAACTGTAACTTATTGTAGTTAAAACATTAAAATCTGCTACACATTTAATTTTATTAACTTTATGTATTAAACTTTAACAAATCTGTTAAATATAAAGACTTAAAGATGATAATACAATTAAAGAATTCAGATGATAAATTTAATATGTAAGAATTATTTCAGATTATATAAAGACATAAAGAGGTAGAAAGATATATGTTTTAATTGATTCTTTATTAATATTGAAACTCATATTCATAAAAAAAGTTAATTTATAATATCTATTTATACAAAATATCCTTTATTATAACAAATCATTTACTAGATATAAACTAACTAATTTAACAAATAAAATATAAATAAACTAAATATACTAAAGATAAAAATATGTAAAATAATAAAAGATATAAATATAATATAATAAAATTAATAATAAAAAGTAAAATATTAAGAATAAGTATAACATAAATATTTCTAGAATTTGTTTAATTCACAAAATTAGAATTATAATCAGTATTTGAAAGATCTGCAAAATTATGTAAATCATTTATATTTTCAGAATTTGCAGAATTCTTAATATTTTCAGAATTCTAGATTAAAAGATTGTTATACTATGTTATTCACATAACTTTATTATTATTAGTTAATTACTCTATTAATAATACAGTTAACTTTTATTATAATAAATTTTATGTTCTAGACCTTAACTTTATTATAAGGCTATAGTGAAGATTTTAAGAGATTTAATTGATTAATTCACTATATCAAGAGTATTTTTTATTATATTTATTCAAAAAATTTATTATATCAAGTAAAGATGATTACTGCAATTAAAAAAATAGTATAATTGAGTTATAACTCAATTGAAATTTAAAAATAATTATAAAGATCATTTTTAATATCAAGAGTTCGTTATATCAAGAGTTAACTGTATATTTAATATTTTATTTATAACATTAATATAAAGATTTTATGACAAATATTAAGTATTTTAGTTAAAGTTAAGTAAAATTGTTTAACAAGTTTGATACTATTTGTATATAAAATTTTATTAAGATTAGTTTAATATTCATGCAGTAATAGTTATTTTTCATAACTATATTAATTTTTGAATTTTTTTTATTTTTTTTGAAAATAATATATTAATATAAATGTATATTATGAAATACTATATTTATAAAAAAAGTAACAAATAAAATGTTTAAAAGTTATTTACTTTATTTTTTATAATTAATTTTTTTAAAAGTTTTAAAAATTTTTTTTTTTAGATTTTTATTATATTTTATAATTATATAAAACAGTAATTTATATAATAAATAAAAATTATAATTACAGTTTTTTATATAGAATTTTATTCTTTTTAATTATATATTTAATTATAATAATTAATAAAAAATTAATAAACTTTTATTAAAAGTAAAGTTGTCTTTGAATTTTATAAAAAATGTATAAAAAATATTTTTCTTTCTCTTATGGTATAGATCATCTATAAATAAAAATAAAATTGCCTAACTTTAAAATCCTAAAACTTTTGTTTTATATGTTATAAATAAAAAATTATCATTAATAATGATAGATCAGATAATGAAGAATAAAAATTATAGTTTTAAATATTTAATTGATTAAAAAGTTTTTGATTTTAGATAATTGAAATTTATAAATTTTCTTATTAAGTATTTAAATTTTGAACATTGATCTTATCATATGATATTAATTTTATTCATTGAAATTTAATCACATAAAATTTATCTAATAAAATATGTGTAATATAATATAATGTAAAATGATTGGTAATTTTTTTTAAAAAAATTTTCTTTAGACATATCTTGATTTATCAAAAAAAAACTGCAATGAAAAACAAAAATCATAATAAGAAAAAAATTTAGTATAAATACTAAGTAAGTTTTATAAATTATTTAATTTATTTATAAGAAAGAATACATTATTTAGATTAATTTTTTTTTAGAATTGAGAATAATGCAAATATGGATATATTAGAGGTACAATTAAAAATAAATTAGAATAATATTTTTAGTGAGAGAGATTAAAAAAATAATAAGGTAAGTAATTGGAGAAGTGATATTAATTCAACAACAGAATAAGATATACAGAATAGACTTTTGAAGATAGATTTTAGATTTAAATGAAAATCAGTTGCCAAATTAGAAATAAAAAAATATAATTTTTATAAAATAAGTAAGACATCAAAATCAACTCATTATAATAAATGAAAATCTAGTAATTCGTGAATAGAAGCAACAAAAGAAATCTAAAACTAGAAAGATTTTTTTAGCCAGCAAGTTGAATTAATGCAAGAAAGTTCTTAAGATATTTCATCAGATGAAAGAGAAACCTCTACATTTGACTAGTTATCAGAAGATATGATTTCAAATTTGAAAAGAGATTTAAAAGAAAATTTTAATAGAATATTTACAAAAGAATATATAAAAAAAAAGAGCTATATTTGAATATCTTATACATTTATCAAAAGGAAAAAAGAATGAAGGCAAATATGAATGTAAATATGATATATAATAGTAATAGTAAATGAAGGTTACCTGAATTCAGCAAATAGTAAAATATTAGTGTATTAATAAGTCTCTACCTCTATTTTATTAAGAAAAACATTAAAAAGTTAACAGAATTATTAATGATAAAGGTATTGTTGAAATGTGTTATAAGTAGATTTGAAAAAATGGAAGCTATACAACTCTGCATCAATTTAAAGAATTTTTTAGGATATCTTATTACTAAAAGCAAGTATTAATAAAAAATATAATTAGTATAATTATTATAAGACAATATTAAATGTACTTATATATTATTATTAATAACAAAAATGAGAAATATATTATGATAAGCATAAGAGAAAAGATGTTATAAAATATTAAAGGATGTTTTTTATTAAAAATAGCTAAACTTGTAAAATATATGGCAATATATAAAGAAAATAACATGGAAAAAGTTGTTCTTTTATTAATTGCAGAAGAGTAAAAATATATTTTAATAGTTTATGATGAATGCACCTTTTACTCAAATGATAGAAAATGTAAAATATGAATGAGCTAAGTCAAATGAGTTACCATTATATAAAAAAGGTAACGAAAAATCAATTATGATAGTAAATTTTTAACTAAAACTTGTGAAAGACTTAAACTAACTATTAAATAAGTCAAGAATTATCCTGATGTTTTAGAAGAAGCATAAGTATATTTAAAACTAGAAAAGAATAATGAAAGATACTGGATAGCTAAGTATTTTATTAAATAAGTTGAATATAAAGCTATTCTAATATTTAAGGCTTTATTTTTAAATTATATTAAAGTATTTATTTTTGATAATAGTTTAAATCATTCTATATTTACTTTTGATATATTAGTTGCAAAGAAAATATATATCAGACCTGATGGAAATGTAACAAAAATATGTGATACTTTTAGGATACAAATAATAAAAAACAAAGTATGAATTTTTTTGATAGCTAGCTAAAAAGTATAAAATAAGTTTTGATTGTGTGAAATTTGTAAAAAAAAAAATGGTAAGAAAATGCAAATTATGTAAAAACAAAATTAATGATCCTTTATATGTAGATTGTTATAAAAGGTAGACTATATCTTTTTAACCAAAATTTTAGCTCAGAAATTCATAATAGTTGAAACAATTAAAAATACTGATCATATTTGTATATATTTCCAAAGTTTCTTTGTGAATTGAATTTATTAAATGCTATTAGGGAGTAGTCAAATGAAATACACAAAATAATTGTAATTATATATAGAATGGATTGCAGAAAACAGTTTCTTATACTTTAAACTTTATAGATTTAATAATTATTTATAAATTTACAGAAAAATATGATAATATATGAATTTATATAGATATAAAAATACATGTAAATTTGCAAAATATGCTATTAAAAAATATAAATCACAGAAAAATTTCTGAAATGTATTAGAAAAATTAAATATAATAAATTAAATATATACAATTTTTTAAAATTTTTTTATTTTAATTTTATAGTTTAATAAATTAAACTAATATCAATAAATTGATAACTTGTTGTTTAATCACATGATAATCTTAATCACATGATTGTTTTTTAATTAAATAAAGATTATGTGATATCTGTAATCAGCAAAAAAAGAAAATTTGGACTGTTTAGCTTTTAAATAATCTGCATTATATAATCTATTACTATATTTATTTTATGGTTTTAACTTGTTTACATGATCTTATATATTGATAAATCTTATAATCTTTTTACATTATATCTGATTGTCTAAAATTAATTCTTTATATAAATATTAATTTTAGTTTATTTTTTATTTTTTTATTTTTTATATTCTCTCTAGAATTATAAATAGTTTGATTTGATTTAATTTTTAGTAGTTTTTGAAAAAAAATCAAAAAATTTTTTTTTATTCAAATTTAAATTTTAGACTAATAGTCTCATAAGATCATTATTCTTTTAATTTAGATCAGTCTTTTAGATATTTACTTTAATAAAAATTTTTAATAAATAAAATTTAAATGTCATAAAAAAATATATTTTTTTAAATAATATTTATTAAATTTTAAAATTATAATTATATATTATATTAATATATATTCTATTTAAACTAATTATTTATAATTATGATAATTTTACTTCTGACCCTTTGCTTTTTTTTTAAATTTTCTTATTTATTTTATTCTTTAATAATTTATTTGAATCTAATTCTTTAAACAAAGGTATGCTTTAGCTATTTTAGGATGTAATCTATTGTGTGTTTTTGTAATTATATTACTAGTAATAAAAAAAGCTTACTTTAAATAAATACTTGTTATTTAAATTACTAAATAATCACATGAAATTTTAGATAAAATCAGATATTTATTTTGATGAGATTTTCATCATAATAATGAATTTGAATTAATATCTATAAGAGCATTAAGATAATATTCAATTTCTTCAAAGTTTAGATTAGAATTAGAATATGAATTAAATTTTGGATTAATAATATTTAAAAAAAATTTTGTAAAGTTAACCCTAATAAATTAGTTGATGTATTTTTTAAAACTATATAATCTGGTTTATATATTTTATATAGATTATATAAATCTAGTATTTTGCTCTTTTTTTTCTCTTCCATGAATCCAAAATTGCAGAAATTGAAGATTCTGAAAGATGCAATTTCCAATATTTTTCTAACTTTTGTAAAATAGTAGTTGCTACCTGCTATTTTGATTATGAGTTAATCCTCATATGATTTTTTAATGAAATAAATATCCCAAGAAAAGACAATCAAAGTTCTCCTTGTGTTAAAGATGATGTTGTTTTACTTAGCAGAAGTAAATAAATAAGCCTAAAAGTTGGTTTTTTGGTAGTTATATAATATATTTTAATATATGCTTCATATGACAATAAATAGTATATATTCTTTGACAGAAAGTAAATTACTTTCTTTCACATCTAGGTTTAATAGGAAAAAACGTTATAAATCAGACTGATCTAACTTCTTAATGGTTAATTTAAAAATAAAATAGCCGCATAGTTCCAATATACTAAAATAACTTGCAATTTCCAATTCTTTTCACAAACCGACAGTCTATTCTTCAGAAATAAAATTTAGCAAACATGGACTCTACAATTTCGCTAGTAAACTTGTACTTGATAATTCTTTCCACTCTATTTGGAAAAGATGGGCAACAGCATTAGTACAAGCTTTTTTTGAAGGACTTCCTGGCTTTACTGCTGGTGCTGATTTCCAACAGGAGCTGCCTACTTAAATGCATATCCCTTTAAAAAAGGGAAAAATGAGTTGAACTATTCTATAGCATATCAAAGAAAGATTAAATTAACTACTCCGAAAATACGACACACGGCTTCATTTTTTGCCATAGGTTATTCCCTTAGGTGCATCTGCTTTGCTGGAGGTGGATGCTTGAGATATTACTTTTAAATTTGGCCTTTTCATAACATTTCATTTTTTGACTTTTCCCTTTTTTTAATATCGTCAAGCCCTTCCAAGAAAGCGCTCATCGTCTTCTCACCAATGACTTTCACTCTTGTTCCCAATTATTCAAAAGTTGAGTTCAAAATTGTTGTCAGAAGCTTTCACCATTATTTCAGGTAAAGATTAGATTTCAGCCTTTTGTATGCAAATATAGAATTTATTTTAACTGATAAGCCATTTAATAGACACTTGATTAATTTGTGGGCTCTTGTGTTTCCGGCCGCCAATATGTCTTCAAATATTGTAACTCAAATAGTAAAATAATTAATTAGATTAATAATTGTAAAGTCAAAATGACCCGATAAAATTTACATTTAAAATACGCCATCCAATGTCGAAGCCAAAGCATCAACCACATTTTTGTTTTATTTCTTTAATAGTTTTCTATCATGGGTATACGGTCTATAGAAAAATAATAATAGCTTAATAAAAGATTCAATATAAACAAATAATAAATTGAACATTACCGTTTGTTAATATTTTGCAAAAGCTTCACGTAAACCCATAACTACATACGCTATAATTTTCAAAGTAACACATAAGTAAACTTTCTCGCTACATGATTTTAATTTTTACAAAATATTCTCACATCTTTACAATGCAAGCAGTCAATAGTTATCCACAATCCTCGGAGCCTTACTAATTTCTAATTATATGATGTTATTTCAAGAATCTATTATTAAATTTAATATCTCTGACCAAATCCGGTATAAAATTCTTTGGACAATTTTTACAGAACATCGACTGGTTAAACTAAATAATATGCATCAGTCTCTTTCTCTTCCGCTTCAGCTTCATCACCTATTATATAAATTACAAAATATTATAAAGATAAATCTAATCAAATGCTTCATAATAATACAGAATACTACCTTCACCACTGCCTATTCTTCAGCTACTTGTGAACGTACGTAATAATCGTCCCTGTTGAGGTTTTTCTTGTAGTAATTTTTCAAATGCTTATTTATCGCGCTTTACAAAAATCTGTGATCATGTGATTTTTATCACACAAATTGGAATCGCGTGATTTTTTTTTTATATTTCTATGTATTTTTGGTGTAAAATTCTTTGAAAATATCATTAACTTTCAATATTTATACCGGGAAAAAAAGTACGCACTTCAATAAAAAAATTACTGTACATCAGTAACTTATTTATTATGTGACCTATTCGCTATACAAATATGAAAATATATCATAGAAACTTTATTTATATAATTACATTAAAACCATTTTTTTAAAAAATCATGTTAAACTTTATTTATGTTTTTATTTAAATTATACGAGTACAATTATAACAACTCATATGACAAGGCTAAAAAGATCAGAAAGAAATATAATAAATAAAATAGTAACTTACAAGTATCAACTTCGTTCCAAGGATGGGGATTCAATAGGTTCAGTCAACTATCGCCTGCGCTAAAAGGATGGGGGATATCCAACAGGAAACGGGTTACGTGAGCACCCACTCGTGAAGCTGTTTTATAAACATAAGGGAAGATGCATAGCAATTCTTATTTCAGAAATCGCAGATCCTTACGTTCACGAGCAGTTGTATCAATTGTAGTTACAATTAAAGTCGGTCCCCCCATCACTATTGAGAAGAAAATTAAAAAAAAAAAATGTTACGAAAATCAACTGATTATATACCCGTATTTGCCGCTCCCACTTCTTCGTTGTTGACTTATAAAATTAAGAATATTAACGTTAATAAGATACAGCACATTTATTTTGAATTTTTTTAGTCTTGTCAATATGAGTTGTTATTTATCGGGAGAAAAAGGAAGAAGAAAGAGTTTGAAATCGGAACACGAATAAAAGTTTGTTTCCAGGTATCTTCATCAATTTTAAAAATAAATTCTAAAAAAAGAAGTGGAAAAGGGAATTAGTTAAGAAATCTAAGTAAAGATAGTCTCGTAGAAAGGTAATAGATGCAATATTCAGTTACGCTTTGGAGTAAATATCAAGGAGAAATAATTTTTGTAATAAAGGGATATTCGTCCATATTTCACGAAATGATGAGAGGAAATCTATTGTCGATAATGATAGGGTATCATTAAAGAAATCCAGATATCAGCTACGGCAAAAGTAAAATTTTTTTAAAAGTCGCTGAAAGAAAGATAAGAGCCGTGACGGTTTATTCAATGTGGACATGGTTCATTATGAGAATTTTTTGTGATACGATAAAGAAAAGAACATTTATAACTTGGTCATAATTTTGAATAAGGTACGACGAGAAAGATGTTCTCAAAAACTTGTCCGCTTCTTTGTTTCTTTATAAAGAAAAAAAAAGGATAACCGCAAACTTTCAATATATTTGATCGCGTGAATAAAAAGTCAAAATTTTGAAGTCAATTTTGGGAAATGAAAACAAGAAATGTAACATTTTTACAGTAGCGTAAATATTATTCCTTTTTTTTTTATTATGTATTATTATTAAACTCGTTATCGCAAGCTTGCAAGATCATATTTACTATTTCTTTTTGTCATTGTCATACATTATTTTCCTTCTTGATCATCATAGCTGTATATACTACTGTACTTTGATCTATTTTAAAAAAATGCACCACTCAGATTTCGAAGAAATGTAAAGCGCGGCCAAGTCAACTTCCGAGATATACTAATTCTTTAAATTCGTACCGGTTCTATACATTGTGAATCGATTTCAATCCCTATATCGTACTCAAAGTTCACAATAAATAATAAAAACATTATACACTGGTACGGTCAACTTGCATTAAATTACTAAAATTAATCAACTCACCTTTCAGAATGAATTAAACAACATTTGATCGGATTTAATTTTTACAAAAACAATAAAAAATTCGTGATTTGATGGCGCAGTAGCTCGCATCGTGTGTTATTTATACTCTTAAATCGCTTACCAGCTTAATAGAAAAGATTATGACATTTTACTATAATGATTAGTCAATAAATTTTTATCGAATAATTATAAAATATAAAAAAAAAAGTTATTCGAAATTGTGATCATGGATTTTTTTATACGGAATGTACTGTGAAAACTATTGTAAAAAAAAAGTAAATTAGACACTAAATTTGTTAATATGATTTCTCAACAGTGTAATAAAAAGTATAAATATATAAATAAATGTTCATCCCTTAACCGCAGTAATTTGCAATATCCGAAACTTAACCTGATACATTTCAAATTTATTTTTTAAAGAAACGTTCTTTAAAACATCACATATGGAGACCCCCACAGCAAAAGCCGGGGCTCGGAAAATCACGTGATGGTTAATTTAATAAATCGCAATTTATTTCAGATTTTTAAAATCAATTTTTGCAAACTAGGATAAAATTTGCAAGGAATTCATTAAATTATTAGATTTTTTTCTAGCAGGTTTATATTATTCATTAAATATAATAAAAGAAAAATACAAAAATTATAAATTATAAAATATTTATATATAAATTACTTTACTTTTCTGAAACATTAGGTTAATTAATATGTAATTATAATAAATTTTCAAAAACAAAAATTTAGCTGAGCCCTGGCTTTTGCTGTAGAGGTCTCCATATATTGAATCAACTAACCAAGCTACATTTCGCTTTAACCTGCCAACTTTACCCAACTCCTTAACTGCTCTAAACTTTAATAACTATCATAACAACACTACCCACCTCCTTAACAGAATTTAATTGCTTTGGATAAATAAATCCCGAAAAATGTTTAATAATAATTAAATTTCAATTTCAAATCATAGATATTGAGATTATGTTACTATTTTTACTATATATTATATGTATTTTCCAAATGAAATAAATAATAATAATATTGAATTGACTTTTTCCTTGTAAGGATTTTTTATCGAGTATCTTACCTTTGAATGTTTATTTTTTTTTTAATTTAAACGAGTTATTTTGTAGAAAATGTATGGGTTATTTTGATAAAATATTTTATCAAGTTTTCAGTTATTTCTTTTGCAAATTACATATTGATCAATCTACATTTAAAATGACAAATAATAAATAAAAGGGACAATTTGAAAGGAAGAGATAGGCCGAAGTTAATAATATTGTCGCCGATCTATTCCGTCCCTTATAAAAAATTTACAGTATAAAAATCATAACAAAAAAGGGAATGATCAACCAAGTAAATCAGATAACACGTTGGATGGTCAAAGTCATATGGGCCGATCTTAAATTTAAGTGATAAATATGAATTTTGATCGACATTCCAATTACAAAAAGATGACGTACGTTATGATTTCGTATTTAAGTCAATTGGAACCTGTGGGAATTGGTATCTTTTTTTGGAAATGAATATTAGAAAGAGGTTATTTGGTGAAATGGCAGAAATAACTCTTATAAATTCCAGAATTACAGGTTTTATAGAATTTTCTTTTATTGTTTTATTCATTATCATGACAAGATTATTAAATAGTTATAGCTATAGATTAACATGTTGGATTAAGACAATTTTAGTGATATTAGAAAGAGTCATATTTGCTCTCTTAGAAGATTAAAAATTATTCAAATTGGATCATGGAAAGCTTGGATAATAATTTTTGAATGAATTATGTTATTTAATTATAGTTTTCAGTCTTCTGTGATTCATTTTTAATGATTTTACTTTGTAAAAATAGTCAAGATGTTTATTTTAACTGAACTGCAAAAGATTCTTATTTTGTTAAGTTGTGATTAAAATAATAAATTATTTTCTTTTTGAATTCTCTTGAACGAAAATTTTTTAAAAATCTTTTTTGTTCGTACTTGTTGATATTACACGTGAAATTGGCAATAAACAAAATTGACTATGGTGATAGAGATCAACGGACCCATAGGTGACATAATTGAAGTGACCCATATGATAACCAAAATTTTTAAAAGTATTTATATTTATATTTTCTATCGTTAAAATCAAATTTTGACTAAATTTTTCAATATTTTTACGAAATGGCTGAGACTATTCTCGATCAAGGAATTGGTTGGGGAACCGGTAATTAATTATGCTATCTTTTTCGATTACAAATTTTTTAAAAAATTAATACATAATCACTTTCTTGTATAGTTTTGGGATTCGGCACATTTTTTGCTATTGTAATGACACTTGTGACGATGGCCCAAAAACGATATCTCCAAGAAGAACAAACTTCTGAAATGTTTATGACAGCTCAACGTTCTGTAAAAACTGGTCTTGTAGCCTCTGCTGTGGTTTCATCTATGACTTGGGCTGCCACACTTTTACAATCATCTTCTGAAGCATATAGATATGGCGTATCTGGGTAAGTAAACATCTTAATGTTCAATCATGCTTTTAAAGAAATTAACGTCTTTTTAGACCTTTCTGGTATGCTTCTGGTGCTACCATTCAGGTAATTACAGTAATACGAATTTGTAGTTACACGAACATCATTTTTTCATACTAACCGACTTATTTAATATAGACACTGCTTTTCACTATAACTGCGATCGAACTTAAACGAAAGGCCCCGAATGCACATACTTTCCTTGAAATTATTAACGTTCGCTATGGAATGGTAGCCCACATTGTCTTTCTATTCTTCGGTTTGGCCACTAATGGTAAATGAACGTCTTATAACTTTGTCGAAAATAAATATCATTTTTAAATTTTCCTAATTAATTTAGTGATCGTAACCGCTATGTTGATACTCGGTGGTTCAGCAGTCTTAAATTCGCTTACTGGTGTCCACGTCATTGCATCTAACTTCTTACTTCCACTTGGCGTAACGATTTATACATTATTTGGCGGTCTAAAAGCAACGTTTTTGTCTGATTACGTGCACACTAGTGTTATATATATAATTATTCTTTCCTTCTTATTCAATGTTTACTGCTCATCTGATATTATCGGTTCCCCATCAAAAATGTACGATATGTTAGTCCATGTCTCTGAAGAAAACCCTGTACCTGATAATGAGAAAGGCTCATATGTAACTTTGGCATCTTTACAAGGTTTAATTTTTGGGATTATCAATATTGTTGGTAGTTTCGGGACCCTATTTGCGGATAATGCTTATTGGCAGCGTGCTATCGCCGCTAGACCTTCATCAACCGTAAAGGCGTATTTGATTGGAGGCCTATCATGGTTCGCAATTCCATTCACCTTGGCTACAACTATGGGTATCGCTGGTGTTGCTCTTGTTGGAGCCGGTAAATTAGAACCTCTTTCAGAAAGTGATATTTCTGCAGGTTTAGTACTTCCATTGGCTGCTACTGCTCTTTTAGGTAAGGCTGGTTCTTTCGCTGTGTTGGTCTTGGTTTTCATGGCTGTCACGTATGTATTGATATTAAACTTTGCGAGAACATTATTTTTTATTATTGTTTTTAACAAACTTTTCTTATAGGTCTGCGGCTTCAGCAGAACTTGCTGCCGTCTCATCGATTTACACTTATGATATCTATCGTACATATTTTCGCCCTGATGTAAGAATTTTACATGAGGCCATTAACTCTTGAACTACTCCATAAAAAAATATTCGTTTAAATTCGTTTTATATTAATCCATTAGGCTCTTGGAAAACAAGTTATTCGGCAATCGCACATTTCTGTTGTTACATTTGGTATAATTATGGGTGTATTGGCTACCGCGCTTGGTTTCATTAATATCGATCTAGGATATGCGTATTTACTTTCGGGAATTATTTCTTCCCCTGCTGTCGTTCCTGTTGCATACGCAATCGCATGGTCAAAACAAAGTGGTACTGCTGCGGTTTCTGCTGCTTTAATAGGTGTTATTTGCGGTATTTCATCATGGCTTATTACAGCCAAATCCCTTTATGGTGAAATTACAATTTATTCTACCGGCAAGAATTATTCTATGTTAACCGGAAACCTGTAAGATAATTATTTATATATGCTTTTCCGGCGGCGTGTAAACTTTTTATATATAATTGTTCTCTTTATTATAGGGTATCATTATTCGTATCAGGATTAATAGCTACAATTATGTCATTGATTAAACCTGCCAACTTTGATTTTGAAGAAACAAGAAACAAGTTGAAAGTGTTAGTAGATGATGAAAAATTTTCTAAAACCACCTACGATGATCCAATTGAAAGGGATCCTGTTAGGTTAAAGGCGGCTTTTAAATTTGCTGTTACCAGTTCTGTTGTATTGACAATCATCTTGATAATAATTTGGCCTTTACCAATGTATTTCTCAAAATATGTGTTCACAAAACCATTTTTTACGTTTTGGGTTGCTCTTTCTACAATTTGGGCCATTTGTGGTTCTATTGCTTGTGTGATTTTTCCTGTAAGAGTGTTTTTAATTTAATTTTTTTTTTGATGATAAAGTGATTAACTTGATCTTTTCTCTTCAAATTATTAGGTTGTTGAATCGCGTAATTCTATTATTTGTGTATTAAATGGTATTTTGAAAGATCTTAAAAAGTTAATAACTAAGACTTAGAATTGTATCTATTGAAATTGAATTGTGTCTTAAAAAATATTTCCGATCGAAATAAATAATAATGTTTGTAAAAGAATGCTATAATATCATTTTTTTTTTATAGTGAATCTACATTTGTAAAAATTTGTTTATTATAAAAAAATAAAATAAAAAAAATATTAATAAAAATAGAAATAGAATCTTTCATGTTCTTCCTCTATTTAGCATTAGCAATTCATTAAATCGATATTGAAGATTGAAGAATATGAATCAAGACATAGGTAAAGAAAGAAGTTAACGGTTACTTAATCTATTTTCAATTTTGAAAACTCTGATTTGCAAAGGTAATTGTTGCGACTTCATGTTGAGTATAAGCATTGCTTTTTTTTTTTATTTGCTAAACATGAAAATTTTGCAATTCAGGCTATACATCTCATTGGCCAATTCTAGTTTTTTTTTATCCAATCGGATTTCATGGGGTCAAATATCCAATGACATGAAAATAAAAATTATATTTCAGTAATATATGTCTTTTGATGCCAATAAAAAATGATAAACGTGATATATTTATTCATGAAACTTAACTTTGCATGAAATAGTTATGTTTAATCAGGAATCGTTGCTAAATTTTGTAAAATTGCAACAAGTGACAGTTTATTATATTTTATACCTGGATTTAAAAAAAAACAAAAATTACTTTTTTTTATTGCGTTGTTCCCCTTTCGCGAGCACATTCTACCCCAATTTTATATATATAACCAGAACTTTCTTTGGGCAACAGCTGCAAAAGGTCTACTGTTCTGTATGAGGTCGCGGTTACGTCTCTTTTCAGTCAAAGAACCTCAACCAAAAAAACTGGTTACCAGACTCCAGAACTGGTTATAAACGTCCAGAAGGACAGAACTGGTGTAACAAACCGCAAAGTAGAAATACATGGAGCATAAAAATGAAAAGCGAGATAGAATAATAAAAATTAGATAGAAACCCATAGGCTCACTCTCCATTTGTATAGACAGGGAACTTTGCTTGAATGATGCTACATTTTACTTGGTTTGCGGAGTAATGACGTCCTCACGTGCAACCTGGGTACTAGTATTATTATCTAGTAATATATTTTTAGTCGGTTGATTATGGAATTTATTTGATTTTATTTTAGGTTTTAGGTTTATTAGAGCACCGCGTTCTCTGTTTGTAATTTTAATGTATTTGTTTTATTAAAGATCAAAATTTGTATTTATATTTATATCAATAACATCATCACCTTAACGAAGTTGGCATGTATTTTTTATTTATATTATAATTAGTAATTTATTTCATTTAGAGGATTACACGCCACGCAAAAAAAGTAAATTTACAAATTTGATTTTATAAAACAATTCTTAATTCTGACTAAATGGCTAAATTATAATTATTAACTGAGATCAGGTTTGATATATTCTGATTCAACTTGAAATAAAAGAACTTTAGAAAATATTTTACCCGATATATTCCGCATTTCATAACGCAAGAAATCACCGAACAATTCAAAGATTTATTTATTATAATTAATAGTTAATTATATTTCAGTTTTGGCAAATAACCTTCAAATGGCCTCAGATCGTTTGAAAATTGCATATAATTAAATCAAATTGTCGACATTTTGCTTTTGTATGCTAACCATTATCTAACCATTATGATTGACTGCGTCTTGCTTAGTGGTCCAACAATCTTGTTCAATTGATCTTTTTAAAGAAACATTTTTAGATAGAGGAAATTTGAATACCTTCTCTTGGGTCCTATTATAGAATGTCGATATTTTTTCTTTTATATTTATTAACGGTTTTGTAAATTGATCAACCATTTAGGAAGAAACAATATGTTATCATTATTTTATTTTATTTAGTATTTTTTTTTAACGGATAAAGAAGAAGATAGAATACTGTCATGAGTTTAAATGAAGAAAATACTAATTAGGAGATAAATTAATTCAATTTCTATATGTAAATCTTTTAATTTTTTTTTATATATATAAATATATGATATATACAATTTGCTCTTCTCGTAAAACAAAAATAATATTTTTAAAAAATTCAAAAATTGTATTTTAATATCAGAAGGTTTCGATGGGTTTTGCAATACGTCAAAACTTTTGCCACCCGTTGAAACTTTCGCAACTTTGCCTTTAATAAAAATATTTTGCAAAAAGTTTCGACGGTTTCAATTTCGATGTCTGTCAGAAACCTCTGGGTTTTGCCCGGCAACCTTAGATGTTACGATATAATCATAACCTATTTAATAGATTCAGTATTAATAAAATAAATCTTTTTTTTCGTCTCATCTAGAAACAAATATATATTTTATTGATAAAAGAAATGATTAGGTAATCAATTATTTTTTTGCTTGCTTGTATAATTACTTGAACAATAAGTCAATTGATCATTTTATTATTTAAGTTGAAAAAGTTATGAATTTTAGTTAAATAAAACAACTAAATTGCTAAATTTTATCAAGTGTTAGTTTGATAATTGATATTTTAAATTTGGAGGATAGATTTTCGTTAAGGAATCGGGTAAATTTGGTAAGCTTGTTATTTGAGTTTCATGGCAAATGAGTCCCGTTAAGGAGTTTGGCAATGTTGGTAAGCTTGTTATTTGAGTTTGAGAGCAAGCGAGACCCGTTAAGGAGTTTGGCAATGTTGGTAAGCTTGTTATTTGAGTTTGATCGCACCGAAGTAATGTTAAGGAGTTTGGCAATGTTGGTAAGCTTGTTATTTGAGTTTGATGGCAATCGAGTCCCGTTAACGAGTTTGGCAATGTTGGTAAGCTTTTTATTTGAGTTTGATCGCAAACGAGTCCTGCTAAGGAGTTTGGCAATGTTGGTAAGCTAGTTATTTGAGTTTGAGAGCAATAGAGTTTTGTCAATTTTCGATATCTTTGCAATGCTCCTAAGGTTTTCAATATGCTATCCTTATTAGTATCTGTAATAGTCAAACTAACAATGGTATCATCGTAAATAATTAATTCAAGATTGTTGATTCTCTTTTCTAATTCATTTATTTTTTCTTGGTTTTCTTTGGACTCTTCTTCTCGTTCCCTAACCTTTTCTTCTAAATTATTAATATATCCTTCTCGCTCTCTAACTTTTTCTTCAAAATATTTCAATTGTGAACGTAACCCTTCGTTACTTTGCTCCAATTCTTTAATCCTCTTTTCCAAGTCTTTTAAGGATTTTTCTAAATTGTTTTTTAAAACCATTTTTTTTGGGTGGATTATTTTATTTAAATTGTTTGGGTGGTTATTTCAATGTTAATTACATGTAAAATTACCTCAGCCCTCGGTTTAAATTTTTTCCAAGTGGTAATATTACCTTAAATAATCTAGTCTGCTTGGATAACCGCTTCTTGTATTACAAATAAAGTTAACTTCTTTCTAAAATTGGATATTTGGAGTTAAAATCGAACATCTATACTCTTTTGCTTGCTTCTGAAATTCCAACCTCATTTAGCAATTTACAATGATGAATTAACAAAAAAAAGCCATTATGTAAATCATGAAAATCACACCCATTTTCGTGAGAACCCGTTTAACATTTTAATAGGAAGGTCTGAGGCGTAATCGCTTTTTAATATAATTTCCTTTTTTTATGTTATTTGGACAAAATGAATAAAAAAAATAAAATTGAAAAAAAAATCAATAATACTTCTTAAAGTGATCGAAAAGCATAAGGGAATATTTTTGATTGCTACGGTACAAAGTGAATCAAATGAAAATAAAAATAATAAAATGAATCAAAATTATACAAAGGTTATAAGAATAAAAATAATATATACTCCTTTTAATTTTGAAGAAACTCAACCCGAAATTTGAAGCTAAACCACAGTAATTGCTGCAGCCTGCAGCGTTCCAATTAGTGCTCCGTACGGGTCGGATTAGGTCTGATTTGAGGGGATGTTCGAACTCGACTCAAATATTCATGTAACCCGACTCGAATTTTCGGGTCGGTCAACTATGTAACCTGAACTCGACTCAACCCGACTGTAATTTGACTCGAATAACCTGGGTTAAACCGAATTTATATGAATTTTATTAAGTTCAGCAAAACAATAGTAAAATTAATTGACAAGTTACATTTTAATAATGTTTTT
>CAJVPP010001365.1:0-20527 GCA_910592005.1 Funneliformis mosseae | reverse complement strand
TGTATAACTCGAATCAAATCAAATTGAAAGATTTTATAAAATAAATTTGACTCGACTCGACTCATTCGGAACTCTAAAAATCACTAGATCATTTTATTAGGTTACAAAATCATAAAAATAATTAAATCTTTTTTTATTTTATTTGCTATATCTCTAATAATATATAAATTATACTAATTTAAATATTTACAAATCTAATAATTTTAAAACTATTATACAAATTTTTATATTTAATTTTTATTATTGATATTAAATATTTTTAATCAAATTTTCTGATATTTCATTGTATTTTTAATGGTATGTTTGTTGATTTGATTCTAATATATTTAGACTTTAAAGTTATTACCATTTTTGATTAAGTCGATTTACAACGACTTATCACGTGAATATTATATAATAAGATAATTATACCCTTTAATGATTTTATCCGCAGATAACCTTATGATAATATACATTGTGTACATCTTAACATGTGACTCTTAACATAAACAGTATATATATTATACTCGATGTATTTTAACAATTTAAATATTATAAGTAAAACTCTGCTCCTCGAAATTTTTTTATTGAAGTTTACTTTAATACTCGTTGGAGCGGGTATCGAACGTGAAAATGGCAACAACTTCCTCAGACTTAGCAGTAGATGCAAGGTGTGAGATACAGGGGAAAACGGGAACCATTCGTTTTATTGGACCTACTACTTTTGCGACAGGAAAATGGGTCGGTGTAGAGCTAGATGAACCTTCGGGTAAAAATGACGGCTCGGTTGCTGGCAAACATTACTTTGATTGCAGACAAAACCATGGGGTTTTTGTCAGACCCTCACAAATAAAAACTATAGGTGGTTCGATTAACTCATCACAGAGACAAGTGAGCTTTTTTAGATTTAGCAAGTTTTTTTTCAATGTTTAAAAATGTGAAAAGTATTGAACTTTTTTTAAGCACCGTAAACTAATTATCTTTTTTCTTAAATTTTTTTTTTTTTAGAGTCCACAAAGTTTTGCTCCACCACATGACCCAGCTAGTAGTAATGGACGCTCAATTCTTCGCCCTCCTTCAGTTTCAGGGAATATGCGAATAAACACTTCAGGTATACCTAACCATAATCGAATATCAAGGGGACCAAATTCACCAACGACTGGAAGATTAAATTCTCTTGGCGGTCGTGGTCCAAATAGTCCTACATTTCCCAGAAGGCCACGCGGAAATTCTGATGCAAGTAGTATCGATATTAAGAGAAGTGATATTGATCCGTCATTTCTAGCTACCGAGATGGGAGAAGAAGAATCCGAAATAAATATTAATGATGGAGCATTATACGATGATACTTTGGAAAATGATATAATAAACGAGTCAGCATCAAAACCAGATATGCTAAAATTTGATAATTTAATGAGACGTGAATCTACTCCCACGCTAGATCCTTTTTCTCTACAGGAAGCATCTGTTATACGTGAACAAGTATGACATTTCATTATGATTAGTTTACTACAAGAAGAATATATTACTAATTCATTATTTAAATCTAGACCGTACCTCTCAAAGAATATGAGGAATTAAGATTAAAACTTAAGATATTAGAAAATAAACGCCAAGAAGATAGGGAAAAGATCAGAGAAACGGAAAAGATGAAAGTTGAAGCGGAACAATTCTTAAGTGCAAAACCAAAACTTCAATGTATGTTTTGTTATAAATCTTTAATGTTTAATGTCATTTATTCGGTTAATTGACGCATGAAATATCATTAATTAGCCAAGATGGCTGAAATGCAGCAAGAATTAAGGGAACTTCGAAAACAATTGAAAGATGCCAATGCCGAGAAAGAAGCGTATGAGGGCAAATATAATGAAGCTGTCGAATCGATGGAAATGATGACCCTTGACAAAGAAATGGCAGAAGAAAAAGCCGAAAATTTGCAACACGAAGTAAATTTATTGAAAGAAAAAGTGGAAGAAATCAGTGTAGACTTAACTGTATTCAAACAAGAAGGCGGTAAGACTGTCGATTCTCATAATTAATTTATTTATACTATGTATTAGATAAGTTTATTAATTTTAACTGATTTCATTAGATATAATTAATCAGACTGATGCTAGTGGTGAGACAAGACCTGCCGTAGAAATTATTCAATTAGAAAAGCAGAATGATCGTTTAAAGGAGGCTCTTGTGAAGTAATCTAAATTTCAATATAAAAATAATAATTTTATAAAATTATTGCTAATTGGTATTTACTATACAGACTTCGTGATGTGACGAGTGAACAAGAAGCAGAACTTAATAAAAAAATCAAGAGTTTAGAAAAAGAATTGGTTTCTCTTCAGGATATCCAAGGTTATTTTATATATATGTTAAACCTTCAACAATAACTATATTTAATTTTTATATCGTGGTGACTAGTCAATAGAATTTATAATAAATTTATTATTTTCTATTATAGTTCAACATGATCAAATGAAAAATCAATTAAAAGAAGCCGAAAATGCTATAGAAGATTTAAAGATTCGACTTGATGATGCTATGAATGCCGATTATATGCTTGAACAACTTACTGACAAGAATTTGGCACAAGGAGAGGTAAATAGAGTTATAGTTCTATATCCTGTAATTACTGGTCAGGAATTAATTTTTTATTTGAATGATATAGAGACTTGAAGAAATGAGAGTTACGATTGAAGATCTTGAAGCTCTTAAAGAATTAAATGACGAGCTCGAAGAAAGTCACATCGAAAACGAAAAACAACTTCAAGCTGAAATTGGTACATTATATAGCATCTAATTTTCCGTTTAAAATTAATTAATTAATTATCTTATATATATTTCACAGATCATAAAGATACACTTATTCGAGAATATTTGAAACGCATTGAGATGTCTGACGAAACCAATGCCGATTATGAAAATACTATAAATCAATTTCGTGAATTAGTGGCTAATTTACAAAGGTACAACTTAACGAGTTTATTCTTTTGTTTTTTTATTAGTTTAAGTAATATTTATCCTTTATCTTAATACTTTTCCATAGTGATCTTGAACAATTCCGTCAAAAAGAAGAAAGCCAATATTCAGAATCAAAGAATCTTAGTAGCCAATCGCAGACTATGCTTGACCTGAACTTCAAGTTACAATCTACTGTTCTAAAAGCTCAAGCAAAACAAATAGATTTGGAACTTCGTAAATTAGATGTTACTCAAGCATCGGAGAATTTAGCCTTTGTACAGGTGCATATAATTCTGATAGGGATTAAATTTTTTTTTTTTTTTATTCTTTACTAATTACTACGATTTTTTACTGTTAAGCCATACTTGCCAGATTCTTTCTTCCGTTCTGAAAATGATTCTATTCGTTGCTTGCTTTTATTAAAACGTTTAGTTTTCAAGTCCGAATTAATTATTAAACAAGTTGACCAAATTCATAATATTCCAGAAAAGCTAAATACAGTAGTTCCTGAAGAATTAATGGCCGTTTGTGAAGTATGTTTGTTTTTGTTTACCTTTTTTAATTATTTTATAAGTAATAATATTTCTGAATTTAAACCAGTTCCGCCAAAAACTCGCATGGTTTTCCGATATAGCTAGACGTCTTGTTTCATTCGTTAATACTTGCCCTGTTGAAACTTTCCTTAAAATGGGTCAAGTTTATCATGATTTAGTTGGAACTGAGCGTCGGTACGTATTTTGACTATATAAATAAAATAAAAAGAAATCCCTTAATTAATCTTGTTTTATCATGAACCCATTAGACTCCATGGGATAGTAGATCATTTGAGAAAAGAAGAGCTTAAGGAGGCTGAATGTATTACAGATGTTCAAAGGTTGGTATATTTTTTTTCTTTTATCATCGTTAAAGATTGTTCTTAAAAATATTCTTTATTTTATAATAGATCCATCGCTCAACTTGAACATCTTGCTGAGATATACCTTTCAAACACCAAAATCGATGAAGCAGATAAATTATTTGCTTACAGTAGAGGATTAGACCTAAATGCAGATACTATGGCGGTTTCTCTTGGTCATCTCAAACAAGCTGTTGCACTTGCTTGTAAAGATGAAGGTGAAGAAATTATTATATTATGTTTATGGTTATATTTTTCACACATATATTAATCACATTGGCAATAATTTTCATAGAAATCAACGTAACAGAAGGAATTGATAAATTTACTTCTGATTTCTTCTTACCACTTCAAAGTTTGGTTTCTCAATCTAGAAGCAGTAAAGTTATGGCAAGGTATGAGACTTACGACTTTTATTTTAAATTCAAAGGAATCATAAATATAATTAAAATAATTTATAATTTATTTAGGAAATTAATTCGTCGATTGGATGATATGGCGGATCAAAATGCGGGGTTAAAATCAGACCTTCTTGCTCAATTCAAGATGTGTTTCTCACTTAGCACAAAATTAACTTCATTCAGTCAAGAGGTTAGTTCATTTTTTTAACCATTTAAATGTAATCTTTTTCTAAATATCTATATATAATATAGGTCTGGAAGGGTATATCCGCTTATATTAATGAGAAGAAAGATACAAAAGAAGAGCTATTACTTAGTGGCTTACAACAAATTATTTATCGAGTTACCGAAAACATATTAGGAATCAATGAAGTGAATATGTGGGACGGATGCACTAAGTCATTACTTACATTATGTTCAGAGATTAGCAACTTAAATAATGCATCAAATGATCCTGAAAATACCACCTATGGTATGTTGATATTTTTAAAGGTTTCAAACTAATCATTTCATAATTAAGTTTAAGAGTTTGATGTTATTATAACAAATTTTTATGCAGTTAAAAAGGGAGAAGCACCTTGGAATATTAGAGCGAAGGAAATAAAGGCTGAGTTGCTTGTAAATGCTGATATGGAACGTAAAGCTCAACTGCAGCAAGAAGAAATTCGTGATTTGATCAGAGAAAAGAAGGCAAAGGTAAGAATCGGCATAATTATTTATTATAAATCTCACGTTTATACTTACCTTACCTTCATTTCACTTAGGATCAACTTTTGCAAGAATCTAGTGTTAAAATAGAGTTATTAGAGAAACGTATGGAAACTGTTAAGAAACAGGTAATTAATTACATGCAATAATAATAATATATTTGCTTTTGATAAAAAAAACGATTCAACTTTTTTTTTCTTGCAGGCTGATAAAATCAACGCTCTGGAGCAAGAACTTGAAAACTCAAGGAAACAGGAAACAGACTTTGAAGAAGCTATGGAAAGTCTTCAGCTAGAACTTGAAAGTTTAGAACGACAGAACCGACAATTTGTCACACTTGCAGGAAATATTGAAGACGGAGGTTTTTATATTATCATATTGTAAAGGTTATTATTGTGATAATAATCATGTAGTGTTAATTAAATCTTGTTTTCATAGCTATTCCTTCTTGTAATACTGAATTAAAGGATGAAGATATTGAAGACGATTTAGGAAGGTACGCGGATACTAATCCGCTAGAAAATCAGAGATTAGTTAGCCAGGTACGTTATATTATATTTTATTTGATTTTTCGCATTCATTAACCTAACTTTACTAATAAGTGCATACTTTTTAGATCGAATCTTTGAAATTTGCTATTCGTTATCTTAGAGCCGAGAATTCTCATTTGAAAGGTAAAGATGCGTTAAATGCATTAGATTGGCATTTGCAACCAAAGAGACGCAAGGCTTTTAAGAATCAAGATGAAGAAGAATTGATGAAATCTGTAGCGTTAGAGGCCAAATCACTACTAAAGGTACCATTAAATGCTGTTTTCATTCATTTTTTTGCCTTTATGAATTTCTAACTTGGAATTATTCTTTAGGATTTCCGAAACGTTAGTGCTTCACCTCGAATTATTGACATTACCAGAACATTAGAAAATCAAAAACAATGGAGACCTTTAAAGATGACTCCGGAATATCAATATCAAGCACAGCAATCAGTCATGTATACTTTTCAACAACGAAGCAACGAGTTAAAATCGAAGCTTCAAAAGCTTGGAAAAAACAATTTACAAAAGCCTTCAAAGGTTTGTCATTTATTTCGTTGGTACTATTGGAAAGTGATTTTTATTAACACAATCATGAATTATAGAATGGTGGTGTTGGAATAAAACCTTCAATTATTGGACGAATTCGTTTACCCGTTTTAGACAATGCTAAAGATTTGGATAATTCTTTTTCGAACCATCATAATATTAAACTTAAGAATCCATTGGATTTTGAAAAAATTCATACTATATTTGTTAATTAATATTACAAACCTTTTTAATATATTGCATTTTTATTTTTTTATTTTTTTTTCCAATGAAATAATAATATATTTAAAATTTAGTGTGAAAAAAGGAAAAAAAAAAAAAAAAATTCCGAAATTCAAATGTTCATTTTTCATGTACGCTTATCGTTATTTTTATATTTATAGTAAATTTGCAAGTTAATAAGTTAATTGAACAATATAACTTTTCTCATTTCCATTTTGTATAGTATTTTATTTATTTTGTTATTTATATATTATATATTATATCGATAATAAATGATTTATCAGGGTATCTATTCAACCTTTCGCCACGTGACCACAGAACTGCACATTCGTGCAACGTAATTGTTAAATTTCCGATAGCAGAAGCAAATTTTTTTTTTTTCAATTATACTTGTTAATCGCTTCATTTTCACAAAAAAATGGTAAATGTTATCTAAAAGGGCCCCCGAAAATATGAATGTATTGCGAGTTCTTATTTCAAGTTCATTGATCATTACTTCTTTTATAGTCGGCATTATTTAATTTCCAAAGCTTATTGCTTGTGATTTTATTGACCATTTGTACCTGTACTTTTATTAAAGCTCAAGCACCTACTCTTCTAAATAGAAACAAAACAGGGTATTGTTTAAGATTAAATTTGATTTAAATCGAAAATTTCAAAAATGTTGATTTTTCCTTTACAATCCACTTTAGTGTACTGGGTTTATTTTGGAAGGCTGCAAGAATTGGTAGAATATTGCGTTTGAAATTTTTTTTTTCTTTCTTTTTCATTTACATATTTTGATACGTTTTTCGATGACTAGGAGAACGATTGAGTCCATACGTCTCTCTAGCTTGTATTGCCATGGCGATTAGCATACTCTTGGCATGAATTTAAGAAACGAATGACGTCAGGAGAATATAATAGCATTTCATATCATGAACTTTTTTTTAAAATTGATTATTCCAACACTTTTCAAAATAAATAATTCAAGTTTGAGTATATTTAAATAAACTTATTGCGTCATTTTAATCATATATTAATTAATCTCCTAATCAAACCAAAATCAATATTATTGAGAAAATCGAATCAGTTATTTTACAAAATACTTAAAATTCTTGGACTGGCGGATTTGAACGAGACTACAAAAAAAGAAATTATATACATAAATATATAAAGAAATAAATTTATTCAAAGAATAAATTGGATTTGTAGAAATACCTCGTCCAGATCATCTTTAGTTTTATCTTCAAAAGCTCGAATATCATCCATAGTCATACCAAACCATTTATCAGTGCAGCAAAAAAGTTGTCTGTGAAATTTTGTGAACAATGATTGCATTTTACTTTGAATGAAAGACTCGATTTTACTTTGCATGCCAAACCACTTAAATTCAACAGTAACTAGTTTATAACAAGTCATAACCGGTGTAACTGTCTTAATCCAGTCACCTTTCAAAGGACCTCGACCGGTTTTTTCGGAATGATATAAAGTTGGATCTTGATCCTCTCTATAATCTTTTTGATCAATGCAATCATTTGCAATATCAATGATCACACTTTTTCGTTTTTCAAGCAAATCTTTAGGGATGTTCAAAGCGTTTTCGATTTCACCACGACTGTTATCAACATGCATTGTCTCTGTAACTAATTTAAAATTTCCCTTCATATATCCATTCTATTTTAAATTCAGAAAAAAATATATTAATTCAAAATTTTAACGAATCATCACATGTGAATGTTCTTTAATACCCACAGTCAAAACAGTTTTACAATGAGGGAAAGCATTCCATGCCTCCTCATATAATTCAAGTGATCCATTCGGTGCTATTAGACGAATAATCGCGGGAATTTTACTAAATCAAAAAAAAAAAAAAATACTGTTATTAACGATACTTTTTCTTTAAAAAAAAAAAAAAAAAAAATTGGATAATTTAACATTATACAAAACCTGGAAAGGTGATATATTTTATACGTGTATTGTCCTTTGCTTTCATCATTTACATATGGTTCATTCTTGATTACTTCTACCCCTTCCCCTCCTCCTGTTTCGTCTTTTGAAGCTTCCGCAACAGTATACAACTGAGCTACCTAATAATAAAAGAAACGACATTGTATGAAATTTTCCTGAAATTTTCCCGTGAAAAAAAGGCAAAGTATTAGACAAAACATACTTGATATTCTTCGCATGTACAGTTATTAATTACTTTATATTCCTTGATGATCATTTTTATGTTTCCTTTCAAAAACGTTCCGACAAAATAAAAAGGTAATGGTAAAAAAGTTAATTTATATTTTACATTACATAAATGTGACACGTTACAAAAGATGGGGATGAAGCCCGGAGCGTAACGAAGGAACTATCTATATACGGTCTATGTTGAATGACACAAAAATGTCCCGATGTCCGCCCGCTCGAAATTTGAGTCGATACGTGATTGGTCCCTTTCATTACACTCGCACAATGGTTTCCTTGTTAGTATAATTGAGTCGATTACACAAATTTTTTTAGTTAAGATCTCTCCGGACTATTTCTTTTCGAGCCTTAGCATTTCTTATATTAAATTATTAAGTATCAACTATCACCAAATAAGTATACTCGATAAATCATACATTATTTTTGATACGTGATTGACTTGCCGATAATCTTCACGTTGGAATAGCAATTTTTTACGCCGACATTTCAGTTTCGATCGTATCATATTATTATATTTGTTTAGTTAAAAAATTCCCAGACTTCCCATATGTCACGTGACATAGTTACAAAAGTTTGGATGATTTGGAGACTATTTGAATATATTACTTGGGATATATATACGAAATAATAACCTACTTCTCCTTTAAAAGCATCACATATTTCACAATTAAAGTTTACATTGGAAATTTTTTCTCCTAATGGCAATTTATTTTTTTTGCTTGTCGAAACTTTCGCTGATTCGTCGCAATCAAAATTACTTCATCAGGTGGTTCAGAGATGTCAATTGGCATCTTATAAAACGAATCCTTGATCCTCTGATTCCACTATTGCTTCAACCTTTCCAGACTTTGGTGGGTAAGCGTTACCTGTAAATTTCAAGTTTATTTGATAAGGACCAAGTATCATCTTCTTATCTGAAAAATAACTGGCTTTTAAAATTGTCAGAAATGGTCAACTTAAAAAGTGAATAAGTCTGATATGTATCTATGTATAGACATACATATCGATAATGAGCATACGTGCACCTACTATTTTGCCTCAGAGTTCTTCACATTCTTTTTAAATAATAAATATCGTAGCACTTGAGTATGTGTAAGTATATGATTCAGTACGACATATCATGTCGAGGAAGAACATGCATTACAAAATGTTTTTTTTAGCTTCTTCTCTACTCAAATCTCTAACAAAATCTCTAACAAAATATATGGGACATGTAAAACAATGTAGATTAGTACTACCACTAAACGGTTTTACGATTTACAATCCAGTTAAGAAAGAATGAATCAGTAGAGGTAAGCACCACGTGAAAGCGTTTTCTTCTTTTGTGTTTAACACCAATCAAGAAGACTGGTGGAGGTATATTGCCACCATTTCAAATGGACCAGTTTGAAAGATAAGCACTAATATTATCAAGCAACTTTATGACTTTAATAGAAGTAATTGCTCTATCGTCACCAAGCTTATATCTTACATCGAACCCAACATAACAGGCACTTAATTGTCTTCCTATAACTCTCACCAAGAAATCTTTATATTTATTGAAAAATGATTTGAATTGCAAATAAATTGAATTCATAGATTCTCCCTGCTGTGTTTACGGCACTTGGTAAAAGGAGGGTTGAGAATTGCCGTTTCTTATTATATTCGAGATAATTATCGCTTAAAATTCGATCGACGGAACATTATCCCTATATATGTTATGCGCCAGTTTGAGGGCCCCGTCTAAACCGGAGTTGTTTAGCCGGCATTACGGCATTAAAAAATAAATCATGTGACGAATAATGGGTCTGACAAATAGGATTTTGCCATCAAAAAGTGGTAGGATGTGATACAAGTGACAAATAATTTATATATATCACGTGATACGCTTTAGACAGCCACATAGATCAATATATTCGTTGATAGAGTTATGTGTGGAAAATCAAATGATAATCTCAGTTGAAAGTATAAAAAAACGGTGTCAAAAATATTTGACATAATTCAAGTCAATGGAACCCCTAAGTCGTTCGAATTCCGGCTCAACTCTCTCTCGCTCAACAACTCCAACTATACAATCTAAGCAACGATATCAAGGAAATCGATCCCCCAAGGATTTCGTCACTCGTGTTTTAAGTCCAAGGGTTGCCGTGATATCTACGCAAGATGCTGATCAAGCCTGTCAAACTAATAATTTTCCTGATTTTCTCTCTCTAATTAAACCTTTTGGTGATCGAATTGAAGGAAGAGGTTTGTAATAGTTTGGCGCTTTAACAGTAAAGTACACGTACGATAAATTGAATAGATTTAGTATAAGTTTTACCTCCTACTGCTCATTGTATGTACTAACTTAAACCATCTTTTTCCATTTTTAATTAGTTTCTGTTCAAGATTCTCAAGGTTTACTGAACCCAGTAGAGAACTTTACTATACGCTTTGCTCATTTAACAAGTTTAGGACAACCCGATGTTCAACTTACTTCTCAAATTATTGCCGAAAAAGTAAAATCAATTAGTAGTAATCTTAATATTTTAGATGATTTACCAGAAATTTCCAAAAAAACTGACGTAAATGAAAGGTATTTGGCAGGTATTTCCATTATTTAAATTTGGTATAAAATGAATTCAATTATTGTGATTTATATTTACTGAATTTTTTTTCGTTTCTAGTAAACCAAGATGATTTAACACCATGGTACGCAGAATATCGGCGGTTATTTTTCACATTCACTGGTGTTACTGAACATGAATCTTTTGATCATCCTGTTGCTTGTATCCTTTTAACATCTAGAATAAAATAATGTATTGGATTGTTTCAAATCTTAGACCTTAACACCTTTTTTCGTGTTATTTTAACAAATTCAGGTATTATCGCAATAAGTTCATCTAATCCTGATCCTGAAAATACATTGCTTCAATTATACAATGATACGACACCTGCGCCTATTTTTGAAAAAGGATTTATGGATCCAAATATTCTGAAATATTGTGTACTTTTACACGATAATCATAAAGAGACCTTGGAACAGTATGTGCTTTTTTTTTTTTTTTTTTTTTTTTTTTTTTTTTAATGCTATTGCGCAAGATACTGTCACGTAAGAAATAAGATTTTAATCCATTCATTAAATTTCAAAATTAATTTAGTTCTGAGGCTGTTCTTGAAAAAATCAAACGAACATTTGGACTTAACTGTCATCTATTGAAATTAAATTCTATACCTCAAACAGTTCCGACTGAAAATCATGATCTTTTTTCTGCGCAAGCGTCTCCTGTTAAAACCAGTAATTCTATACCCGATATATGGACACCTTATCTCATTGAGGACAAAGTTCTTAAAGATCTTCTTGCTAATTCACCTTCTAGAAAATCTACTTCCTTTGAGCATCATTCTCGTCAAAGTTCATTAACTTCTCTTTCAAGTTATTCTCTTCCATTATCTCCTACCATGTCAACCTTAAATTCTCCAACATCCTCCTTAGACGAGGATATGATTTTTAGTAAAGAAAATATTGTAGTTGATTCACAAAGTACAATTGGTTTTAGTCTTGTTGGGGATATTGAGCCATCACCCGTTATATATGGTCAATACCTTAGTGAAAACGACATTACCGGCATTCATAATTTTGTGGGAATTTTGGTTAGGCAAAGTATAGTACCTAATATGGAAAGAAATATTCGACACTGGAATGAACAGGTGGATTTTATTTTTGGAATTTTGGATTTTATCAATTTTGACACATTTTAAATTAAATTAATAGGTATATAATTATTAGGTAGCTTCTTCTCGGCGTGGAATAACCGGTCGTTTATTTAGTGCTAGTAGACGTTACTTTAGTACTGGGATAAAATCTACAACAGCAGTTCAACAATCGGCACAATCTCCTTTCGTGTCTAATACTCATACTACTAATCCAGCAATTCAAATATATGCGCATAATACACCTGAAGCTCAAATGCGTAAATTAGCTGATTATGCATTCATGCTTCGAGATTATAAATTTGCACATTCCGTATACGATTCGGTTAAAAAAGATTTCTCGGCAGATAAAGCATGGAAATATTATGCTGGTGCTCAAGTATGATCCGCATCTAATTTACTTTCAAATTAATAATTTATTCGTGATATTATTTCGTTAATTTGTTTTATTTTGTTATATATAAAGGAAATGATTGGTATCTGCTTGCTAATGTTATCAACTTCTGGAAGTCGAACTGATACCGATCATTATTTCGAACAATCTGTAAATGCCTATCTTAACCGTTCTAAGGAACCCTTTTACGCAACAAAAGTAACGTTGTTGTATTATGAGATGTTGAAATTTAAAAATTTATATAAAGATGCACCAGCAGCATTAGTTAGAATGACTGGTGAAGTAAGTTTCCTAATATTATTAATAATATTATTTTACTTAATAATAATTTGTGTTATCACGTTAAACTAGGACTCTGAGTTAAGAAGTGCGTTATTTTTGGAACAAGCTGCACTCGCTTTTCTGAGATGTGCCAGACCAATGGTTCGAAAATATGCATTTCATATGATTATGGCCGGTCATAGATATGGCAAATGTAACCAGGTAAATGAATTGATGAGAAAATTCGTCCACCTTTGATTCTCGGCCTTTAAATCAATATTTCATTATATTAATTTTGTTTAAAAGCGTGAGCATGCGTATAGGTGTTATCTTGCCGCTTCCAAAGTCTTTGAAAATCATTCTTGGTCTTTGGCTGAAGATCATATTCACTTCGCTCTTGGTAGACAATCATTTCATTTGGGTGATCTTGATACATCTCTTAAATATTTCTTGAAGTTATTAAGAGCCAGTCGTCAGTCAGCAACACAACAGAGTGCATATTTAAGAGAATTTTTAATTATTTATAAAGTATGGTTTTATCTTATCTTTGATTTTATCATAAATGGGAAATTTTGATTGATAATATATAATTTTCTCATTTAAAGCAATACTTATTAAAGAAGGATAAAGATTCCAATTTCGAATTACAAGAATTACCTATCCCAACTTTTGATGATTATTCTGTCAGGGTTGTGTTATCCAACTCCCAATCTAACGAATATGACGAAATTTGGGATACAATGGAAAAAGAATTCCTAGAAGAAGGTTTCTCGGGATTGGATATTTACGGAAACCCAAGAAAAAAGCCGTCTCCATTGGGCAGTGATCTTCATCGAACTGTCTGTGCTGTAGGAGGTAATTTTAAAAACTAAATTTACTTGCTTAAGTAATAATATCCTTTTATAACTTTACTTTTTTTCAACATATAGAACCGTTTTTTGTCCAGTTCAATGTTCACAATCCGATGCATATTCAAATAAATATTAATGATTTGATTTTAGAATGTGATCATGTTCCTTTAGAGAACTCTGAAGAGAATTCAAGGAATTCAAGTGAAGAAATAAATAATGAAGAATCGTCAAAACATAATAATAATTTAGATAACGCGGATGTAAAATCGATTAAGTTTGAAGCATTTGATTTGGAAATACTCTCCGAAGTTACTTTACCAGGCTCAGAAACGAAAGCGGTAATATATTATTATTTACTTATCATATCTCACCTAAGTAATATTTCAAAAGCGACAATATATGTACCAAAATTTACGTATCAAACTTTTAGATATCCTTACGTGTATTACCTAAGAAACAAGGTACACTTAAAGTCCTTGGACTTCGATATAATCTGAACTCTCTTATTCGAGGGGTAAAAAAGTTTTCGAGACGCGGTAAACGTTTAAATGACACCAATGACCAACGTACGAGCGTAGTTTATACTACAGATCGATCGTTGGATTTAATGGTGACATCTCCAATGCCATTACTTGAAGTTGCTTTTCATTCTTTCCCAGATGCATTATTCTCTGGTGAAGTAGCTCAGGTTGTATTAGAAATAAACAACAAAGGACAAAAGGGTCTTACTGACTTGCGAGTGAAAATAAGTCATCCAAGCTTCTTTTGTATTGGTGATGCAGAAATGCTAGGAAAAGTGATTTATGGTATACATTAGAGTATATTTGCTTTCAAAAAAAAAAGTTCGTTTTTATGGGTATTGATTATGTTATTTCTTTAGATAATTCTGAAGATTCAAATTGTCTGACCACTGAGACATTAAAGACAATAAATTCTGTTTTTAATTCCAGTATCAAGGACATTCCATTACCAACGAAAGAGGGTATAAATTCAGATTCAGCATCATCATCGCTTGCACCCGGAATAACAACCTTGATCCCAATTTGGATTCGTGGCGATCGCATTGGAAAACATATGTTCCGATTTTTGTTTACTTATGAATCAGAGGTATAACATTTGTTTAAATAATATATATAATTTAAATTATTTAATCATAATTTTATTGAAATTTATTAGGATAATAATATGGCAATGAAATATAGAAGTCTTCGTTATTTTAAAACGACTCAAGTTTATCCTTCACTTAAAATTAACGCTTTTACCAGACCAAGTACTCGAGGTTTAAATGAATTTATTTTGGGCATTGAGGTAATTTTATTGTTTATTTAATAGTTAATTATTTATTTTTTTATTTTTTATTTTTTATTTTTTTTAACAAAAAAAAAAATAACAGTACTTACTAATTAATTTTAATTTGTCTAATGAATATAAAGATTGAGAATTTGCAAAATAATGAATTTCAATTGTGTCAACTTTCTTCAATAAGTCCTTCTTGGATAATATCGGCCGTAAATAATGGATCTTCTAGGTATTAAATCTATATGTAATTTTCTGAAATCTAATATACTCTGTACGTATTTTAATGCAGCAATATTCATATTTCTAGTGGGGATATAGTTTCAAAGTCTTTGATAGCACCTCGGCAGACTATATTTATTTATTATCGAATAAATAGAAATGAAAAGCTTTCCACAAATGATAATGATGATGCAAATGACTCGGAGAGTAACGATATAACTCCTGAAGTATTCACATCTAATGCACTAGAACAATTATTAATAGGCGAAAAGAATTTACAGGCAGAGCCATCTCCAATAAAGCTTACTATAACGAATGTTCCTTTTGTAAGTAATATTAAGTTCAATTTGTCATTTAATTATTAAATTTCTTTCATAACATATAAATTAATAATATTTCCTTAACAGAGAGATCGTACGATTACTAGCTCAGTAAATCCATTACAAGGGTTTTCAATGAATTCTCGCGTCCAATGGAGGTCCAATACTTTAATAAATCAATTTCCTTTTATATCCCAAAATAAACATCGAAATATTTTTACATTATATAATACAAACGATGTTGACTTAGCATTATATTGGAATATACCTTACTCACAATCACAACGTCAAGGACATCATTATATTATCGGTATAAATCTTGGCGTTCAGCAAAATCCTTTTCAAGGTTCAAATACATCATTAGGTCCTAATAGAGCATTGTTTGAGTCAACTGTCAGAGAGCGAACTTTGCTTTTGAATAGTTTGTCTAAAAATAAAAATTTTAAAGATGATAGTCCATTGAAACTTGTTATACAATGCGCGGATATATATAAACACGATTTTGAATTTCAAAGGTAACTAGATTTACAAATCGAACATTTTATTAAATATAATCTAATATTTTGAATTACAATTTTTTTTTTATTATTCTTTCAATAGCTTTTGTATTGTTCCCGTAACAATATCAATAAAAAATTGTTCTTGGAATAAGAGAATTGGGTTTACATTGGAGTTGATTTCATCTGATCAAAATGATACAAATCGAAGGTAAACAGCTGTATAATGAACGATTCTAATTAATAACCATATTAAATTTTTTTTTTTTTTTTTAGCAATGCACTTCATAAAGCCATAACACCAATGATATTTCATTGGATAGGATCAACATTTAAATATGCTACATTATCAGCTAATGAAGAACAAACATTTGTAGTTAAAGCATGTTTTATTAGGTCCGGTGTTTATGATATAAATCGATGGCGTTTGACAGTGAATTATAATCAAAGCGCAACAGACAAATCAAATATTGGTGGGGAACATCATGGCGGACTGGGAAAAAAGAGTGAAGGTGGCGGAGGAATGAAAGGGTATGTACAGATGCCAAATACACCACATCTTTTAACTATAATTAACGAGAAAAGTTCAGAGAAAGAACTCATAAATGAAGAAAAATTTGAAATCTATAACATTTAAACGTACAAAATTACAAATATAAATTCCGGTGACCAAATCAAGAGCAAAATTTAAACACCGGTAATGTAATATACATTATTATTATTTTAATTCAATAAATTAATTATTTAATTATTTTGAATCGTCACCATTTTCACGCATCTTTTTCTTTGCTTTCAATTTTTCTATTTCAATCAAAATGTCTTCTCGAGTAGTAGGAGGATGCTAATAATATATTAATAATAAGTCAAAAAAATTTTATAAATAGTAACGAATTTAAAATATAGTTACATTTGTTTTTTCTGGCCAAAATTTGATCTTAAAAAAAAGACGATGAATAAAAATTAATTAATTGTAGAAGAAAGAAAGAAAAAAAGATCAAATTTTCACACGATTTTACCTGTTTTACATGGTTTTCATAAAATTCGGGAGCACCAAAATAATACATAGCAGCTACAGGAAAAAAGACATAGACACCAAACTTGAAATAAAAAAAAAGAAATTAAACTTTGTAAAATAAACCAGAAATTAATAAAATCTATCGTTTCGTTGTTAATACCTTAAAGAGTTCTAAATTTGCTCCTCCCATCTTTTTTTTATTTGTTTCTAAATTCGATTTAAAAGATATAATGGGGTTAAAATAATCAATTCAATAATTTATACCAATTATGGGCAGAATATCCTTCATGAACTTTTTGCATCTTACCAATGATTGATTATCTTAACTTTTTATTAGCATCTTTGTATTTATTAACTCTAAAAATAAATTTAGAAGTGACAATTAGGATTTCCATAAGACAACATTTCAAGTCCCCGGATAAAAATTTCCAGATGGTTGAGCGAGTCACAAGGGCGCAGTAGAATTCAACGCAAGCACACTTTTTAAAAATTTCGGAAAAAATTTGGCTCAGCTTAAACCAGAAAAAAAATTCGGTGGCACTTTGCACTTTTGAAAATTTTGCATATATATTCCCTTTTTATATTTCGTAATCACAACTATATGTTAATCACTTATTACCAGCCAAACGATTTATGTATATCAAATAATTAATAAATAAACTATTTATAATCATATTTTATGTAATATTATTATATTGCTTTGCAATATCATCCTCAAGATACTTCAAGATATTATAAGCAAGGTTCCTATGATTAACAAGAGATGGACGGGATTCTCTCTGGAACCTGTAAAGATTCTGAAGCTTTAGTTGATTCTGAGCTTGACATATTGGGACTTTTCCCTCAACTAGAATCGAAAAAATATACTGACCTCATTTTATATCACTTGTAAATGTCGCAGGAGAAAACATTCTCACATGATTAGATCATATTATTATCCTTGATTATTTTCTCCCTTCACCATGACATACCCCCCTTCTTTGATTTGGAAACATCTGGAGAATTGGAGACGTGGGCTAAAGGAATAGGTGCAGTTAATACAGTTAATACGCTTACCTTGAAAGATTCAGTCAGATCACTTTTGCCAACAATGAAGTAAATGCTATAACCATTTTTATTTTCCAATGCATAAAAATATTGCACGATATGCATTTATGAATGTAGAAATTGTAAATCGCACAAATATACTTTATTAACATTGCTCTGATATTACTGTATTATACATTATAAAATGCTCTTATTGCGAAAATGATATTTCTAAATATTTCTTATAAATAAACCTTGTCTTCCTTTACTGTTCCATTATAAATGAGAAAATATTTCTTTTTTACTTCCTAAATCTTTTTACTTTTTCGTCATGTGAGTCATCATTATCTAGATTTCGTTTAAGCAAATCTGAGCTTGCCTCATGATAATCATCATAGTATTGATTTATTTGATGAAATCCATTAAGAATTACAGAATCCTAGAATATTCATAGATGAGTTTAACATATAACCATAAAATATGGCAAATTTTAAAAAAACTCTAACCTTTGCAAGTTCAATTTTTTGTTTTAAAACCTTTTGTTTTGTAGACTTTTCAGTTATTTTAGCTTTACGAACCTTTTTTATAAGTCGTGACGTCTGTTGAAACTAAGATATTAGCATAATTAACCAATGTAAAATATATATATGAGGACTGGTTCATATCTGAAAGATTACTCTTTAACAAAACGTGAATGCTTCACGCCTAACAAGTACACATCTTGCAACGAGATTTCTCCCTACTAAAGCGTAATCAGACACGATTATCCCCTCAGAAACAGCTAATTTACCTATATCTGAAAAACGAGAATGCATCACGCCTAACAGGTACGCGACCTGCATGGATAATCGGTTCAGACTGTTACACTCTCATAATCGATGAATGTAGTATTACCTTCAGTTGACTAGCCAATTCTGAAAGCCGACTTTGAGCGGGATGCTGCTTTGCAAATAACTTTTATAAAATTCCGATCTCTATCTTGAAAGAAAAATGTACAAGATCTTTTTTGAAAATATTATGGACTTTTTATAGATGATCTGAAAATTCACTGAGACTAGGCCATTCCTTGTAAGAACGATTCCAAACATCTGCCATGATGTGTAAATGTCATAAGCAAAACAATCATAGTAATGAATAACAAATTGTAAAATTTTACTATAATATCTAAGAAGCTGAGAGGCGGTCTCTGGTAGAAAATTAGAAGTCAAAATTGGATGTTCGTTAGTACATGTCTTTTCGGTAGCTTCAGTGTTTCGTATTAAATCATCTGTTTCAGGCAAGTAAGGGCTAACCAATATTTCTCCAGAAGCTAAGATAAGATTACAAAAAGGTTCATTAATACACGACTTTTCAATAGCTTCGTCGATTTGTAAGTCATTTTTTTTCTTGAAAACTTTCTTCTAACTTTCTAGTTCATTGGTTGATGCACTGCTAGATATGAGATGTAAGATGCAATAAGACAAGCTAAAAAAATGAGAAAAAAAGGTTTAGGAGAACAGAATGAGGCCATGCACTTGCTTTGCACTTTGTCTTTGAGTGATTTAATCAAAAGGCTATGGCTCCAGCTGGTCTGCCGAGAAGGTTATATGGAGGGGCTAAAAGCTTTTCTTCTGTTAAATTAATGAAGACAAGACCAGCGACCTTGTTCTTCTCAATTATCTTTATATCTTCGTCAAGAACGTCTGTTCATTTCCATTTAACGACCTCAGCCAACTGATTAGTCATAGTTATTTGTGAAATAAGAAAGATATATATGAGAAATCGATTATTGTACAGGTTAATTATCGATCAGTTACATAACTGGTTTTTATCTAGCTTGTTTTAGTTGTACATTTCAACTATATATCTTTCTGCACCTTTCAGATGATCGATTTCACATGACCGGTCTAAACCACAATTGCAAAGCATTATAGCTAAGACATTATTCTGTTCTATTTCTATACCATCCTATGTTTTCCATCGCAAATAGGGCATGATGAGTCCCATGAGCAAATGCAAAATTATAATTATTGAAATTTCAGGTAATCAATTTAGCAAATACTTTCCTGACTAATTACCTTTTTGAAAGCATAATTTTATTATGTAAGCTACATGCAATTAGTACTATCCATATGATGTTAAGTAGGAATGTTAAGGTCTGTAGCCAGACCGGTCTGACTCTGGTTTGATCATAGAACTGGTTTCAGTTCGATTTGAGGATCAAATTGAACTGAAACTGAACTGAGTCGAACTGGTATTTAGATCAGTTTGGACGATCAATCTATATAAATGCTGTATCGCATAAATTGTAAGACGTGTTGATCATTTTAACTAGAATAATTTTCATTTTACATTATTGTTTGTATTGTACAATGTCTGGTAGCGTAATTTCAAATGAAAATGATAACAATTTCTCAGATGTTTCTTTAACTTCTTTAGTAACTAAAGAAGATTCCAATATAACAACTCGCAAGTCGGATGTATGGGAATTTTTTTTTAAAGTCCAAGATGAAGAAACTGAACTAACAACAAGTTATAAATGCATATTATGTGCTAAAATTTATTCGCCTGGCAA
>CAJVPP010001364.1:0-20532 GCA_910592005.1 Funneliformis mosseae | reverse complement strand
TAGCAGTGTGTCTGATATATAGTTTTATATAATAGTTTAGTTTAATCCCTTTAACATAATTGTATAGTACAGAGCGCCGACTGAGGTAGTATTCCATTATTATAGTTATTAAATAAACTGTTAATTTATCGACACTCTTCTAAATCTAAATTACCAAATTAAACTTTCTGTTTACCACCCATATACATTGCTTCGCTTATCACTCATAAGCATCTTAAAGAACTGACTGTAACACTATTCTTATAATAAATAAAAATTAGCAAAATTAAGATACTTAATCTTTTACCAATCTTATTCTAAATTATTCTTTTTTTACTAGTACATATAAATATTAATATAAATAAAATATATTGTGATACTTTAATATATTATTCAAAATTAAAAAATAATGTAAATAAAAAAAACTATTATAAGACTAGTTTTTAAATTATGTATTACAAATTTGTTAATTTACAAAAATATCAAAAAATTAAAATAAATACAAATTTGTTTATTTTTTATTATTAATTGATAAAATGCTAATGCTGATTAATACTTCTCATCTATATAAAACCTTTTAATATATAGAGTTCTTTACTTATAGAAAAATTCCATGATTATGAGATATATTAAGAGTATCCAATTATATATTTAAAGAGAAAATTTATTAAATTTGATATATATAATAAATATCCTAAAATCTAGCAATTTGAATTATAATTTTATGAACTATATCTCAGTTATAAGATCATCTTTATTAATATCAATCAGATTTATTATTTTATTTTTAAGAGAATTGTATTGAAAAATATGTATGTATACTATCAATAGAAGAAATTACAACCTCAAATATCACGTGAGATTTACTAATTAATGATAATCTCACATTATATAATGTTACTGCTATGCCAAATAGTGATTAACAATAATTTCTATTTCGCCTATTTCTTCTATTTCTTTTGTATTTGCTGTACAGCCTGTTTATTCTGTTTATTCTATTTTACTTGTAATTTTCTTAACGTCTGTAATTTATTTTACTTCTTTTTATTATTTTTATAATTTATATTATTTTATTATTTATTACATTTAAGTATATTTTTATTAGAACATATATCTATATTTAGTTAATTTATAGTATAGCAAGTAGTTAATCATAGCAAATTCATTTTGTATAAATAGAATAGCTTTTTGCTTAAGTTGTAAATTAACTTATTTGTAAGTTGCTTACGAGTTTCAGTAATATAAATAAAGGAATCAATTTAAATTTATACAAATTTACTCTTTTTTTCAATATTGTTTTTCATCTAAGATTTATTGTAATACATTACACTAACTTACTATTGAGTTCGCTATTATAAGTTTAACTAATATATCTTAAATTCTAAGATGTGATAAATTGCCAAATTGATTCAAGTATAACAAATACCTGTAGAACTTAAAGAAAATCCTAATATCAGAAATTTCAATATGTAGAGTTAACTGCTGCAGCCTTTTAACTTAGATATTAAGATAACTAAAAATAAAACTGATACCAATGCATATAAAAAATAATATAAAACTTATTTCTTAAAAATATTATTCTGCAAAATCCTAGTATTATTTTTATATAAATAATGTATTAATTTATTTGCAAATAATATGAATTTTATAATAAACATATATACATCAGAAAGGATAAGTTATTTTTATTTAATTAAAATATAAAAAAATATATAATTATTTAAGGATAAAACTATTTAATTAAATTATTCTTAATGAAAATAAATATGTTTTTTTAATATTTTGTTTTTTAATTAATTTTTTATTTCTTATTTTTTCATTTTAACTTTTAAAAACCTATAAAATGAATATAGATAAATATAAAAGATAATAATAAGTATAATAGTTCTAATAAATATCAAAAAGCAATTGATTTTTAAAAGATTGTAAATATGATTGCTCTCTAAAAATTCTTAAGAAAGAATTTGTAAAATTAAGAAGATCTTTTCAAGTTCTTTTCAAATCTAAACAAGACACATTTTTAATAATATAGATTAAAGCAATAATAATATTAAAATGATATCTTAATAAAAGTCTAAAATAATGATTAACAAAAATATTATAGAAGTAGTAAAAAATTTTCTAAAAAATATGCAAAAGTTTATAAATTATCAAGTTTAAGAAAAAGTATCAATAAAATAACTCAATCAATTATACTCTTACTAATTGAAAAAAGGTATAAATTATTGCATAAAGATTTTTTAACTAATTTAAAATAAATAATAAATTAAAATTCTTAAAGTATGATATATTCAAAAAAAATTATAATATCAAATGATATTAAAGATTTAAATTATAAATTTTAAAACTAATTTATGTAATATTTGTTAATATTTTAGAGATAGTTTATATATATACTTGTCAAGAAAAAAGAATCTAAAGATTTGTTAAAATTTAAAGAACATCTATTCAAAATTAAAGTAAAAAGAAATTATTATAATAAAAATATCAAATTAATAGAAGTATAAAGAAAATTAGTTGATCAATATTATTTAAAAGGTAAAATACAATATTGTAATATTAATATTACTATATAATATAGTTATGATTGAGTTTAAAATATTTATATATTACATTTAATTAATAAATAAATAAAATTTATTATTTATCTTATTTCATATAAAATCTATTTATTTGGTATTCAATATAATGTAATAAGAAAATAAATGAATTATGTTCTTGATGAAGATGAAATTATAGAAAAAGAACCTAATGATATATTTAGTATAATTTTTAATAGAATTAAAAAATTGAATAAAAAGTGAAAAAAATTTAAAGTTTACTTGTGATAATATATGGTAAATAAAATAAAATAACACAAATATTTAATTTTTAGTAATTTGTAATTATTTATAAAATATTGAATTAAAATTTATAATTTTTAGATATATTTAAAATTGTTTATTTAAACTCATTTTATATTTAGCAAAATATTTAAACTATAGTTTCGTTAAATTTTTACTAAGATTTTGATATAGTTTCGCATTTTTATAAGCTTTGATATAATTTTACTTTTTCAGAATTTCATAGATTTTTAATAAGGTTTTAATATAATTTTGCTATATTTTACCTTTTTCCATTTAGATGACTTGTAAAACCTTTTAGTTTTATTTAGCAACCTTAGATATATTAAATTTAAATATGATAATAATTTTGATATGATTAAAAAACTCTATAAAAGAATAAGAGTAGATTGTCTAAATTATATAGTTGAGGTGATAAAAGTCTAGTTCAGTAGGATTAAATAAAGTATAGTATTAAAATATGAAAAAGGTTTTTAATATTTAAATATTAAAACTATTTTAGAAATTTGTTTTAAGAAATTACTAAATATATAGAAATATCAACTTTTTTTGAAACATCTAATCTTAATATAATCAAAACTTAGAAAATTACTAATAACTTTTGTTAAATTCAATTATTAAAACTAAAAAAATAGATATTTTAAAGAAATTAAAGTTTATTTATTTTAGTTTTTAATATTTATTCCTTTAGATTATAAAAAATAAAAAATATTTTTATTATAATATTTATCTATTGTGAAAGATAAATACAAAAATATTACTTATTTAAAATTATTCTAATACTAATAACAAATAAAATATTTAGAATAAAATCACTTTTATGATTTTGTTACTTATTAATTTGACTTTTGTTATTATTAAATTTTAATAAATTTAATCTTTTTGATAAATATTATTAGTTTTTTTACTTTTAAAGTAAAAAAGTATCAAAATAATTTAAATATTTAATATGCCTTCATAAAAAGAATAAATAAAAAAAAACTAAATAAGCAAATTATAATGACTTTAAAAAAAGTAATGAAAAAAATGAAAATTTAAAGAAACAATTAGCAGATAAAAAAGAAAATCTTAAACTAAAAATCTGATACCTAATTGGTTAATCTAATAATGAAAAAAGTAAAAGTAATCTTTATACCCTTGCTAGCTATTAATGAAAAAATTATATAAGAAATGATTAGATAAAAGTAAATTAAGAATGTTAGCAGATTTTAATGAAACTAAAAAATTAGCTAAAAATTATAAAAGAATTTGATTTGATAATATCACTAATAAATAAATATTAGAAGAATTTATAAATAATTCAAATGAATTAGATAGATTTTATTCTAAGTATATTTCATAATAAAGTAAAAAACTATAAACTTATTGAATAAAAAAGAAAATATGAAAAGAAAATTAAGATATTAGAAGAAAAAAAGAGAAATTAAAAGAACCATTAAAATTAAAGAGGCAATGTTAAAAATTAAATTATTCTTATATATATAGAGCATATTATTTATAAAAGTTTTATGTACATCTTATAAAATCTTATACATTATTATATATAAAAGTAAAATAATAATAAGCATTATTATAAAATATTGCATTTATTATTTTTTAATTACATATATAAAAATTTAAAATAATATATAATATGCTAACTGTATTAATCTAATTTTTATTACTAAAAAAAGTAATCATTTATATATTATTTAGAAATTTTTAAGTAGCTAAATAGTAAAAAATAAAATAAAGTAAAAAAAAAAATAATAACTTAAAAAAGCTTTAAGAAAAATAGAAGTTCTAAAAAATATTGTATTATAATAGAAATATTTAGCAGACAATTAGCTTTAAAAATTACTAATTTTACAAAAGAAAGAAGATAAATTTAAATTTCTACTAATAAAGTAAAGAATAAAATTAGTTAAGTAAAAGTGATAACTTAAGAAAAATTTGAAATCTATATTTTGCAAAAGAATAAATAGTATAAAATTAAAATATTAAGTTAATAAACTGAAAAGAGAAGATAAATAGCATTGTAATTTTTGTTTTTTTAAAAGAAAGAAGTTTAACTGCTACTTACAAAATAGTATCTTATAATATAAGTAATAATGATTATAATAATATTATTTATGTTTATTAAGTATAAAAAAACTCTTAATGATAATACTTTATTATATTATAATGATTGTAGTATAATTATAAAAATAGAATAGACTGATTTGTAATTTTAAAAAAAATGAATCAATTAAATCATAATAGAAATAATGATATAGTATTATGTTAGTAAATTTAAAAGAGTAAAATAAAGATTTAAAACAGTAATTATTTAGTATTAAAGAAGAAATTAGTTCTTATTTAAAAGCTTTAAAATTTTTAAAGGATTAGTATAATAAGTAGAAATAAGAATTATTAAATAAAATTCAAAGACTTGTAACTGAAGTTAAATAGTTAAAAAAAATAGCAAACTTAATTAATTGCTTAAATTAAGTTAAAAAAACTAAAAAATAATTTTAATTAAATATAAAAGATAATTAAAAATTAATAAAATTAAGAAAAAAAGTAATATTTGTTTTAATTATTTTGTTAGTTTTCTTTTTTTTTTAATTTTTTATTAAAATTCTTTAATACTCTTTTCCTCTTAATAAATTTTATAAATAATTTTTTTTTGTTTAAATATATTTACAAAGATTACTATTTACTAATTTAAAAATATAAGAAACTAATTTTTTCATATTGTTCTTTTTTTAAATACTTTTAATAGTATTATAATTTTTAAATTTTATAGTATATCTAATATAAATTAGTTTTATATTAACTATTTTTATCTAAAGATAATCTTAAAAAAAAATGTAATATTATATTTATATTAAACTAATGATGTTAAATAAATATTATTGATCTTTAAAATTTTTAATAATATTAATATTCACTTTATTTAATTTATTAAAATATATTTTATATAATGTATTACAGTTATTAGATTAATATTAAAAAATATCTAAAATATTAAAACAAATTTTATATATATATATTTTTTTTAAAGAAATTTTTTTAAAGTATTTTTTTTTAAAAAATAAAATAATTTTAAAATAATTTTTATATTAAAAATATATATTCAACTCTCTATAAATGTATTTCTCTTTAAACTAGATATAAAGATATATTAAAAAGAATGTATATTTATAAAATATATATAAATCTATATAATATTAATCTAAAATTAAGGTAATATAAAAGATTTATAAGTAAACCATATAAAATATTTTTTATAAAGAATGTATTTATAAAGAACATATATATAAAAAATATATAATTTACATTAAGATCTAAATTGAAATCAGATAAAAAGATACATTTATAAAAGATGTATTTATAAAGAGTTAACTATATATATATTTTTAAAAAATTAATTTTAAAAGTATTTTTTTTTAATATATTCTTAAATAATAAATCATTAAATTTTTATAAAGTATTTCAATTAAAAAAAGATTAATAAGTAAATTATAATTAATTTAAAATATATTTATAATATTTACTAAGTTAAATTACTAAATTAAATATTTTATTAATATACTAAATAATATAGTTTTAGATTTTATTTTAGAAAAAATATATTTTAGATTAAATTATTTTTTATTAATATTAATATAAAAATTACTTTTATTGAAATTAAATTATTTTTTATTAAGCTATTAAATATTTTATTATAAAAGTCTTTTTAAATTTATAATTATAATAAACTAAATCAAAAAATAAAAATAATTAATTAGATTTACAGTAATAATTTTTTTATTAAAATCTTTATTAAACTATAATATTAAATATTAAATAAATAACTAAAATATCTTAAATATATATTGCTTTTATTTTATTAAGATTATTTATCAAAACCTTTAATATTTATTCAAAATTTAAAATATTTATAAATTTTTTACATTTAAATTTAAATTAACATTTAAAGTATTATTAAATTTAAAATATATTTTATACTTAAATAAAATTAATATTATAATTTAAATAATTATTTAATTTGTAATTTACTTATTATTATAATATCTTTTATTTAAATAATAAATAATTATTTGTATTATTATTACCTTATAAATAAAATTGAAAATAATTATAGTTTTTTAGAAAACTATAAATATATTTAATATAATAATATAAATAATATTATTAAAATTAAACTGATAATGATTTTAATATTAAAAGAAATTTTATTAATAATATAAATTTTACAATTTAAAAGTTTTTATAAATGGTTAAATAATTAATTAATATAATAAATATTATTATATATAAAGTTATTTATTTTATTTTTTATTGAATCAATATTTCTAAATAAAAATATTAATTTTTATATTTTAATTTATATTATTTTTATTTTTTTTATCTTTAATGATTTTAAAGTAATAAAAAACTTTAATCTAAATAAGTTAATTAAATATTTTATAGATTAAATTAATTTTATTGATAATTTAGATATTTTAAATTATATAAAAAAATTATAATATATCTAAATTTTAATTTATAACTTTTTCTTTAAATTTATTATTAAAAAATATATATATTATTTTATTTTATATTTTTAATTAAATTTAAAATAAAAAAGTTAATTTATTTATTTTTATTTTTTAATTATAAATTAATAAAATCAAAATATATTATTATTTATATAATTTATAATATTTGTATTATAATTATTATTTTATTACTTATATATATAAATTAAACTATTATAAGTTGTTAAGAAAATACTTTTATGTATTTTTTTTTTACTTTTTATAACTTTTATAATTATATGATAGTTATTAATGACTATATTTTTATTTGATTAATTAAATTTAATAAGTTTATATATTTTTTTCTTTTTGTATTTATCTTATTAACTTAAAAATATATATATATTAAATAAAGATTACTAAATATATAAAATACCAGATTTAAATATTACTGATTTAATATAATTTAATATAATTTAATAAATTATATACAAACTAAGATACTTATTTTAATATATCAAATTTCTTATTATTCTTAAAATTTATTAGTAATCTTTTAAATACTGATTTTTTTTTTAAAATACAAATATTATTTTTATTTTTCAAATATAAATAAAATTTTAAAGTTATTTTAAAATCAATTTTTTTTTAATTAAAATATTATAAAGTTATTTTATTTAAAATAAAAAGAAAATTAAATCATTAAATTTAATGTATTTTTTAATCATTATTACTTTATAATTTTATAATTTTTAATTATTTTTTGAAATTCAAGTTAAATAAAAGGTTAAAAAGTTATATAGTTTAAATTGCAAGTTTTAATAAAAATAGAAATTGTTAAAAGTAGAATAATTATATTTTCTGTTTAAACATGGATCATTTATCAATCTTCATAAAATTACTAATAATTGTCTTGGTATTTATAACAGAAGTTTGTTTGCAATTAAAGGTTAAATACATATAAAATATTTAAAGATAAACTATTTTATGAATTTCTAGACATTAATACAAATTATGTTACAATCAAAGTTAATAAAAGTATTATCTATTAAACTATTATAGCAGTCTAAAATATCATTGAGAAAAATATGAAAATTTAAATATACGCTCTGAAATCATAATACTAACACTCTTTAAGATGGTTGAAAATAAGACATATGAATGATCATATAAAATTAAATATTCGAATCCAAATTGTTTAATTGAAAATCATTTCAAATATCGAAAAAGACCCCCCAAAGAATCCTCCGCAAGACCTATGAAGAGAGAAATAACGTTTCTAAAAAAAAAAAAAAAGAACCCTTCCAAAAGAAACCTTTCAAAAGATATCGAAATTCAAAAATGATTTCCGACATTTGAAATCATTTCGATATTATTTAATAATAAACACTTTCGATTACTTGAAATAGGAACCTATTTAGAGTATTTTAAATAAATTTATCTGGATAAAAAAGGTTTTTTCGTTCCACCTTAATATTTGGATATTGTCTAGCACAGCGATATTCACGTTCCTGACATCAGACGCGTCCCATGTATAAAATCATTTATCCAGTTTCGTTTATTTCAATATTTAGACTATGTGTATTCCCTCAGAAATCACGAAATCATGTGAAAATGTTTTTTTTTTTTTTTTGTATTATCGTTATGCATACATTTCTAGAATTCTAGAAAGCAAAAAAGCGTTAGCGATTTTCTTTTTTTGATATTCAAAGATACAAACGATTTAATTCCATGCAGGTACCGAAACAAGTTATTTTTTTTACAATCAAATGAACAAACAAAAAAAAAATGATCGACTCTATGAAATACTAATATTAAAAGGAAAATAATTTTAATTTAATGTTTTTCCGAAAAGGAAAAATGCAATTACTTTGAAAATAATAAACAAATAAAATCTGCTGTCGATTTTCTAAAATTGTTATTTTTTTTTGACTTGCATGTATGGATTCCTTGCAGATTAAAAAAAATTACGACGCTAAGGATTTTAGAGAATAACGCGTAAATCACGTGATAAATTGGATTTTTGTGACGGTTACAAGATCCTTAATGGAAGTTTTATTTTTTTTTGTTTCAAAAAGATTTTTAAAGATTATCTTCGTTTTCGAAAAGTTTGTGTACTTTTGAAACACATGGTAGTGGTGCTTTTTTGCACTAGACAAAATAAGTTAGACCTTTCAGGATTGACATCTAACATAATCAAGGACAAAAATGTATTGCAAATTGGCATACTTTGTACTCTTGGTATCTTATTTCCCCATTGCATAATAATAAATAAATAGTAACAAACGACAATATTTTGATTGTATTGTGATCAACATAATTTATTCCGGGCCCTTATGTCATATTCTTGAAATGGTTAATCGTTTTCGGATATAAAAATAAATGTTGGAAAAGAAATTCAAAAATAACTCCGACGTATATAGAGACCATAATCAATTTAATTCAATTTACTATTTTTAAAATTTATTGAATAGCATTACTACTTATTATGTAATTCAAATTTTGGAATTCGAATTTACTTTTTGTTTTAAAAAAAAAATAAAAAATAATCAAAAAAAAAAAAAGATGGATGGGATAAGAAATGCAAACACGAAGCAAACTACAAGGGGTGATGTTTAACGACATATAATTACTTATTTGGGGACTATAACGATGAAAAAAAAAATAATTGGATGTTAATGTAACGTTGTAATTAATTAGTTGTTATGTTGTGCTATTGTCTATATATATTATCATCTAAATGCAAGTAATATAACATTTTGACAATAATAGTAGTACAACGATATTAATCGGTTTATTTTCATTAAATAAAAAAATAATCGTGAAAAAAAATTTTTTTTTTAAGTTCTTTGCGTATCGAAAATTCTATGTTGATTACATCCGAGATCAACACCCCTGTGTGACATAAATATGATTTTTTATTGTCTTCTGTTTTTGTGCAATTTTATTCCCTCATGAGGTTTTACCATTATATATTTTAGTGGGATGGAATGAAGCGGAAGAAGCCGACATCATTTCATTACCCTAAATGATTAAGGTAAACTTCATTTTTAAACAATCTGTACTAATGACTTGATGATGTATTTTTTCTTGCGAATTGCCATTTTACCGAACTTGGAATTTCATGAGCGTTTGCTCTTTTCCTTTTGTCATGAATTTGAAATTGAAAGTAACTACCAAAAGAAATCGGCGGGAAGCGTATAAAATGTATTCTTTTCTCAAAAAGGTATTCTTGGTTGATCCGTGAAGGGGGTAAATTTTTAATTAATTTATTATGTCCCTTATATGCATAATGATGCTCCAAATAATAAAAAAAGAACCATCCCATTCTTCTTTTCCTCAAAAGAAATCTTGTATTTGAATTGTTTTATTGTTTAGATTATGTTTGGTTACTTTTCATTTATTTTTTTTTTTTATAAACAGATGCATGAAATAATTCCAAAAATGTCTCCCTTGTTAATTAATATATAACTTTATTTCCAGATTTGTTCAAACAAATTAGATTGTGATCTATGAAATGATGGTGTGTCCCTATTGATATTTTGTTATGCATTTATTATTTGGATGCTGTGGTAAATTACATGCATTTTTATACAAATGAAGTTTTTGAGAGTGGTAATATCATCTCCATTTATATTAGAAAAAAAATAAAAATAAAAATAAAAAATATTACTTTACCAATTAAAATGAAATTCAATCATGAAGAAGAAATTTCAATTCTTGCTTTATAACGAATGCGCATTAAGGAACAAAAAATGAATTATGATTAGTCCTTATCGTGTGCATAAGTTTTTTTTTTTTTAAATTTTTGTACCAAGGGAACGCAAAGTCCTCTTTAATTGGTTGCGCTTGACCTTTTAATAAATGATGATTTTTTTTTTCCTCGGCTCAAAACATTTTAATTTGTCGGGCATAGTATCACGAGAGTTATCGCGTAATATTGGAAATTATTTTTGTTTGTTACAAGTGTCGATTACCAAATTTAGTTTGAATTAAAAATTCGGCTACAAGACTTTTCCTGGGGTTGAACCGCATGGACCGAAATTGCCGAGAGATCAAATAAAGTAAGTGTTCATAAACAAATAAGGGTTTGTCCTATGTGATATTTGGTTATAAACGACACTGCAGGGGGGAATTCCAAGATTTTCCATATATGGGTATTCATATAATCAGAAACAAATATGCCAATTATCCTAATGCAGGCGCCATTGGAGAAGGGCGAAAGTATAATCAATATTTCAATGGAATTCATTCGAAATATTACACCGTGCACATCATAGCTCGTGGATTAAACATGTGCGACCAAAACCATCGGTCCAAGAAATACTTTTGATTCTCGTAAGTACCCGGCTCTCCATATGCTCCTCATTGGAAATTTGGACAACTTTTTTATTTTTTTCGTTTTGTCTGACCAAACAAATTTAAGGTGTAAAACACACGCGCTTGACATTAAATTTTTTTAATCCTATCACTACTTTCTTATCAATCAAATTAGTGGAAAGATTATGCAGAATAATTTTTTCTAAATTGAGTAAAAGTTCTCTCATTGGATTTTTTTTTTTCTTTTGAAAGAACCTTCATTAAACGTGAAGTGGAAAAATTCATCCGCTCACGTGATTAAAAAAGCGAGTTCTCTGATGCGGGTACCTAAGATTATAGAACTTATTTTTAATAAATTAATATTTGTAGTTCAGAATTTTGTCAAACTAGACTAAAACTTGATACATGTTAACCACTTTAGTATTTGTAGTATAATGTAAAGAGTTAATAATAAATATAAACGGCAATTTTTTTTTTATATCATTTTCAGGTGTACATCACTCAAATCAGGGGCTATTCACCCTTCTACTAAATTTTTTTTTTTTTTGTTGATCTTAGACAATCAATAAATATCAATTTTATAATGATCATTTTTTTTTTTTTTTATACACAATTACCAAAAATAAAATTATAAAGCTAAGAATTCTTTTAAAGTAAAGAGATATATATATTTATAAATCAAATATCGAATGGCTTTTGTTTTGAATACAGGTTTTTTGCCAAGGAACACAAAATTTTTTTAACGCCAACCCTGTATTATTTATGCAAGTATAACGTTTCAAATGTATCACGGAGTAGTGTCTTGTTTCCATAGAGTGGATATTGTTATTTATTTATATATCAATATTAATAAAGTAAATCAAAATATTCTAACTAATACCATCAAAAAATCTAATAAATACAGGGCCACTTTCCCTTCCACTCAAATCACCACGACACAACTGCAAAGGTTAAAATCAAAGAAAAAATCTTTCTTTTCAAAAAAAAAAAATAATTTTAGAAAACCTTGCAATTGCAAATAAAATTACAAAAACTCCCTTACCTTTTCACCAGTTCATAAATCATACAAAATGAAATTCAATAACCGCATCATCCTTCTTCTTATCGTTCTCTTCGTGTTGGTTTCATTCGTTGCTGCACAGTAAGTTATCCCGTTAGAAAAAAATATAAAAAAATTTTATTTTAATATTATTTTGGAATTAATAATTAACATATTTTTATAATTATTAGAGGACCACCAGAAGACGATGGAAAAGCACCAGAAGACGGAAAAGCACCAGAGGGTGGCAAAGCACCAGAGGGTGGCAAAGCACCAGAAGACGGCAAAGCACCAGAAGACGGCAAAGCACCAGCTGACGGCAAAGCACCAGCAGACGGCAAAGCACCAGCAGATGGCAAAGCACCAGAAGATGGCAAAGCACCAGCTGACGGTAAAGCACCAGCTGACGGTAAAGCACCAGCTGACGGTAAAGCACCAGCTGACGGAAAAGCACCAGCTGACGGTAAAGCACCAGCTGACGGAAAAGCCCCAGCCCCAGCCCCAGCTGACGGAAAAGCCCCAGCTGACGGTAAAGCCCCAGCCCCAGCACCAGCTGACGGCGGAAAAGCCCCAGCTGACGGAAAAGCCCCACCAGCAAAAGGCCCAGAAGGAGGTAAAGCACCAACACCAGCCAAGACCCCAGATACCACCAAATCCCCAGCACCTTCTGCCAAAGCCGCCGCTGGCGCTGCCAACAATCTTAAATCCGAAGTTGGAGTTACATTCGCAGCCATCGCTGTTCTTGGTGCCTTATTTGCTTAATTTAATACCGTTTAGACTTAATAATTTCATAAAAACCCTCTCATATTCCCTTCAATATACACGAAAGGTTTTTTTTTGTAATACTCATACATTATATAGTTATACATATATATTTACTGTGCTTAATAAATAATAGTGTCGTGACCGAAATAAAAAAAAATTTCGAACATTTAATTTTTAAAAAAATTATTATATTTATTTCAACTTTCACTAGATTTTTTATTTAGTTTTTTAGGTAATTTTTTGGTTGTGGAAGTAATGTTCTAGTTAGTTTTATATAGTAACGCGTTAATGTCTAATTTGAATAAATAAACTTTCGCGTTAAATAATAATTTGAGACGTTTTCCGAGGGATAAATTTGTTGGAAAATGCGAAATTTTTTTTTTTGGTTTAATATTTCTTTCAATACTTTTTAATATACGCGCGTTTTACGAATTTAGACTTTAATGTAAGACGTGAAAAAAATTAATATTAATAAAACGCGATCAAAATTTTCGCTTCTATAATTTAAAAATATTCACAAGTTATTTGCATTGAAAATGAGTTAACTTTAATTACGAAAGATGCCATCAATTTAATTTGTATGTTGTCGGGCAAATCAAAGTCGCGTGACACGAAACCCGAGTTCAAGTTTAAAAAGTTTAAAATAAAAAAATATATATATATAACGGAATGGCTTTGATTTCACCAAGCCTCAATCTTAATTTTCACAGGTTCGGGTGAAAAAAGATTACTGAACAAGAATAATGATAGAAATTATTTAATTGTTTTTTTTTTTTTTTTTCATTAAAAATTTCTAGAACGAATCCAGAGACTTTTTTATAACATAATATTAGTTCAATTTCGTTTATAGATTAATTAATAATAAATTTGGTAGTTTCCGTGGGTTGGGTCCCATAAATGAGATGTATGTTGATCGACAATCATACTATTTAATTTGGTATTGAATGTAAAATAGATCAAAAGTCCTTTTGGCTTGGGAGAAATTGTTTCATAATCAGTTTCACTAAGCCAATAACGATTAAGCCATCCTTAATAAATTGGTTGATATTTGGTCTAAGACATTTATATAATCCTGATTGACAAAAAGAAATTATTGCGAAATCAAACATTTGGATACATATTTTGTATGGTGAATTAGTTAGCGTCAAAACATATGAGGCTTAGTAGAGGAATTGTTTGTTTCAGAAATTTTATTAAAATAAAACGGGTAACTCCTTTATTTTTTTTTATAAATAAATCAAACTGGTGATAAACCATTTTTGTCTTAGTATATATATATAAAAGGTTGTCAATGAATTTCCTGTTTATATACAAAAAGAAAAAGCCACAAAATTGCTTGGTAAAATGGAAATTTACCAAATTAGATTAGAAAAGTTCAGTTCTATTGATGAGGGTTAATACATTAACAAATTATACTCTGCCACAAAAATAACATCAATAACACGATTCATGTTATAATTATAAATGAAAACTTATCCTTTTAAACGATTCCTCTTTTCTTAAGCCTCGAAATTCTTTATCATTACTATGAATTATCCTGTTTGATTTAAACAGTGGCTTACGCTAACGTACAAGTTTTGTTCCCTTTAATATAAACTTACTGTTGATTAATACATATTGTGTCGGAGTAAAAAAATAAAAAAGATTTGGTTTAGACTCCTACGTTTCGGGCGAAACTGTTTTTGTGATTATATCTTAGAGATATGAATCAATATGTTAATTATTTACTATACCTTTTCTGGAAAAAGTTTTTTCCCCTCCAAGAAGCGCGTCGCAAATCATCATTGTATATTGTAATAGTGAACACTAAAATCGTATTTATATTTTACAAAGAAATTGTAAAAATACAAGGATAGATTATTTCTTCAAGTCTATATATAACTAGGCACCATCGTTTTAATAAAAGAATACCTTCCGTATAAGGAAATTTTCAAAGAAAATTCTATATATATATATATATATATTAAATAATCGTTATAGATTTGAAAAACTCTCCGGTTAAAATATTTATTTTATTCTCGTCATTCTTTATTGGTTATTTGTGGATTCAAGAATTCTACCAAAAAAACAAAAAAAAAAAAAAAATATTACAATGCATTCCTTGATTTCTATTTGTAATACGCGCAGTATAAACACGTGGTAAAGTCGGCCAACTTTATAATTAACTTAATTTCGGCTAGAATTATTAAATGAATCTGTGCAACATCCTTTCAACTATAAAAAGTTGATTCTTGCAGATATGTAAACCTTTTCTCATGACAAAACCGTTACACACGAAATAAGGAGAGCACGAAGAGGAAGTAAAAAAAAAAAAATAATGATAAATTATCCGATAACAAACTTTTACAATAAAAAGAATAAAATGGAAAATATTTTATTGGAAATATTTCATGAAATATGTAAATACGTTTCACCAAAAGATTTATACTCATTATCAACGGTATGCAAAAGGTATAGAAAAATTTTATGGTTAACTCACTCGATAAAATGTCAAAATATTTGGAAAACATCAAGGCAAAGATGTTTAACATATCCAAATTTACCACCACCAAATGGTTGGAACGAAGATTGGCCAGAACAAAAATATATTTGGTTTACTTTATTAAGTGATAAATGTTTTATTTGTAAAGATCGTTTATTGGAAAAATTTCATGATAGGTGTTGGGAATTTAGAGTTAATTGTTGTAAAGATTGTTTTGATAAATGTGCAGTCAGGTAATTTAAAGTCTCTTTCATTACAAGAGAATTTTCTATATCATCAATTAATTTAATCTTTTTTATTTTGGTTTTTTTTTTAGTCATGTTAACACTAAAATTAATGTACCTCAAGTAATTTATACATGTGTCCCATGGATTAGACGTCGGCTTAGAAGAGGACAACCAATTCAGTACTTTTGGACTAAGGATATACAAAAAGCGTATGAAGAATATAAAGGATTGGGAAATGAAGAAGAAAGGCAAGATTGGGTTGTTAAAATGCAGCGTAAAGTTCAAAGATTTTTACAAGAAATTTTTGATTATAAATTACAAGACACCGTAGAAATCACTAGAGATCTTCAAGCTAGACTTATTAGCAATAATCACCACCAAAGAACGTAGGAGAAATAAAAAAAAAAGATTGGATATTGAAAAATTGAAAGTGAACAATTCATTTTATTTAATTAACGCCTGTTTTTTTTTAAAATATATATAATAATAATAATAATAATAATAATAATTATGAGCTTTATGATTTTATTTTAGATTATTCAAAAAGTTTCTAATCAAAAAATTCTAGCTTTTTTAACTTTTTAATAATATAGATATTTTTTAAAATTTATTAATTGCGTATTTGGGGCATGACAGACATTTCAAGGTACAAATTTAGTAAAGTTATTTCGTTGGATCAATTAATTTCGAATTTTTTAATAAATTCTATAAAAAATAATTGAAAGTAACAAATCACAAATTATAAATTCAAAATAGAGTTTTTTATTTCAAGTTACATGTGATGCTTTTTAATCCATTTTTAAAGCAGCAAAGCAAAGCCTCTTTTTGAGATCATTTATCTCAAATTTTAAAGGTAAATAATGTCATTTGATGTTCCTATCACGCGTCTAATTAATAAGAGCATATGATACCTTTGCAATAGAAAGGGGAGAATCTGCCAGGAAATTCAGAATTTAGCGTTAACTCATTTTTTTTTGATTTTTCCCGGCAGTTTCTATTGCATAGGTCCCATATGGTTACGTATGAGAATTAATCTTTCAAACATTAAAATTATCAAAGTTAAGTAATAACAAACAAGTTCAATGAGCTTACTCATTTCGTCTTCCGAAATTCGACACCCTTGATCATATTATTGAATAGTTTTATTGAAATTCCCTCTCTACTGCTGTGTTTATTCCACCTTTTGAAATCTAGCAGATAGTTAAGATACATAAAACAGGGAAACATAAGCGTTAGCACATATCATGCTTGAAATTCTTTCGTGACACAAAACGATAAATTATCGGTAATACAAGAAGCGGTATAATTGTATATATTAGTGCCAATTTTTTAAAAAATTTAAATAAATAAATCGAAAAGAAAACGAAACGAAAATAATTTTTTGAAAATGAAAAGAATAAACTTTTACTCTATTAAATAAATGGAACTTATATATCTATGACAATTTATATTTATTTATATAAACTTAATGATTTTAATTTTAAAAAAAAAATTAAAATGGAATTAATTAAATTAATTAAATAGTATTTTTAAGTATTTAATTTAAAATATTTATTAAAAAAATTTTTTCAATGGTTATACAAGTTAAATGCAATACTTACTGAATAAAAAATAGACTTTAATAGACTTTTAATATATATATTAATAAGGTTTAAAATTTCTAAAGATTATCAATTTATATTAATCATTCTGTTTATATTAATAGGATTATTACTAATAGAAAAAAAGTAATAATAATTTGTAAGAATAAAGTTTGATATAAATATTGATTTACTTTTATTATTAGTTAAAAATAAAGTAAAAACTATAAATTATAATAAAGTTAAATATGACATTTATTATTATATTATTATTAAGTTTATTATTAAGCTATAATTTAAGAAATTGCATTCTCTTTTGATAACAACTTTAAAATTATTTAATATTTTGTAATATTTTATTAGCTATTAATTTAATAAAATCATATTTATTCATTAAAAAGCTTTTAATAAATAGTTTAATGAATAGAATTTCTATTAAAATTTAAATATTACACTAGAAAACAAGACTATTATAAGTCTAAAGAAAGTAATTTTTTTTTTAAAAATATATAATCATTAATACTTTCTTTTATTTAAAAAAAATATATAAATAATTTTTAATTTTTTGTATGATAAAATAAATCTTTTTTTTGTTACTGTTAACTCTTGTTATAATCACATTATTCTATATAGTTTTCTAGTTAGATATTCTGAATTTTATTATATAAATCCTATTATTTATAATCACATTCTACCTATAATCACTATTACCTTTATTTCAAAAATCTTATATTAAAAATATTATTTATAATCATATAGTTACATAAAAAATTTAGCATAAAGAAAAGAATATCAAAAAACTTTATGATATTTTAAAGTTTTTCCAATACATTTTTATTAAATATATGTTAATAATACTTACTAATATTGTTAATTTTAGGTTAGATTAATAACTAAAAATTGTATAATTTTTTCTTTCATTTTACATATACTTATAAATTTATAAATGTTAAAGTATGCTACTCTTAGTCAGATATAAATTAGCCTATAACTGTTAATCCTAAATACTATGTAGATGTAATAAGTTTTATTTAGAAAAAAAAATTTTTTTTTTAGCAAAAAATCAAAAAAAAAATTATAAAAAAAACTGAATGTAAAATTAAAAAGAAAATGAAAAAGAAAAAGGAATGATAATAGTTAAAGAGTATAATAAAAAATGTAATAGTTGAAATAAATTATACAAAAGGTTTTTAGTTTATAATAGTATTTCAGTATTAGATAGTAATAAGGATGAGACAAATCTTTATGGTAAAGTAGATCTTTATGGAGAAAGAGGATTGAAAGAGCAAAAAGTATTTAAATTTTTTAGTAAAGTAATATTAAAATTTAGGTTAAAATAAGTTTAAAATATTTGAAACTTAAATAACAAATCTTATATTATTTTAATTCAGATTGCCTTCTTAATTCTATTTAAAAAGCTAAAAAATAAAAGTTTGAATTTAACTAAATTTTAATATAAATATTAAACAGAATTTATTTTAAATACTTATCAGAATTTGTTTAAAATGGAATTTTAAATTGATTTTCATATTTTTTGCTAACTTTACTTTACTTTTCTTTTGAATTTCCTTTCTCATAAAATTTAAATAACTATAAATATTGATTATTTATAATATTTATTGATATAATTATATTATATACTTTTTTAATTAGAATTTTACTTACTTTATAATTTTTAACTATTTCTTTAAACTTACTTAATACTACATTACCATAACATTCATATTAAATTCTTTTTTTATCTTTTTTATAACTCCTTTTTAAAAAGATAACTTTGATTTCCTAAGATTAAACCAATATTCTTCATTTTTGCTTATCCTTTCTTTGATTAAAAATTAAACTTTATTATTATCCTAATCAATTATATTTAATATTTTAATAAGTAAAAAATTTGAAAAATTATTAAATTTAATTTTTTAATAATTAAAAAAAAAAGAAAAAGATACTTTATAAATTTATATAAAATTATATTGATATATGTCAAAAATTTAAAACATTTTGTATAATAAGTAATTCTATTTAGTCAAAATTATCTAATAATTATGAATTGCAATTATAATTCTAATTTTATATATAATTTAATTTATAAAATTATCTAATAATTTCGATTTTTCATATTAGAAAAAAATATAATTTTTAATAATAATATAGGCTCCTTGCAATAGAAAAGAAGAAAACTACCAAAAAAAAATTTTTTTTTGCTTTATAAATTAAATATTATTTTTTAATAAAATAAGTTTAGATTTAATATTAACTCAAAAAAATTTTTTTTAGTAGTTTCCTTCCTTTTTATTGCAAAGAATCCATATTCAAATAATTATCACTGATTTATCTTTGATTTATATTTGGTTTTACCACTAGTTATTCTATATAAAAATTTTCTGAATAATTAATATTTTTTTTTAAATTTACATAATTTTTAACTAAAATTTTACAAAAACTATTTGATTTTATTATTCTAATTTAACATCAAAATCAATACCATTAAAATATCATTTAAGATAAGTAATACTAAATTGTTATATAATACTATGATTAAAAAAAATTGTTAATAATCTAGAAAATCTAGATTATTTCTTAACTAAAAGTAGACAAATTTACCTGCAAACATAAAAAAAAAGTATTAATTTTTTAATAAAAAATAAAAAATTAATATTAATAATATAATTATTATATAAAAAGATAGTTTTATATATATTTTATCAACTTTATTAGAAGAAATTTAAGTTTATTAAGAAGTTTTTTAAATAATTCAATTTTAAAATTAAGTTTTGAAAAATTTATTATAATAATTTTTTAAAAATTTTCTTAAA
>CAJVPP010001363.1:0-20565 GCA_910592005.1 Funneliformis mosseae | reverse complement strand
GATTTTAAGAGATTTAATTAGCCAATTCACTATAACAAGAATATTTTTATTATATTTGTTCAAAAAATTTGTTATATTAAGAGTTCATTATATCAAGAGTTAACAGTATAAATAAATTAAATAAATAAATATTAAATAATTAATTATAAATAAATTAAATAAATATGTAAAATAAATATATATATATATTCTTAAGAATTTTTAATATGAAATTTCAGTTTCTTCAAGTTTTTATTAAATTTTTAACCAAAGATTTATTAAAGTTTAAAAAGAATTTATATTTATTAATTATAGAAAATAAGAATTTTATGTGAATTCTAATTACAGAAAATTTACTAATAATTAAAAGATGTAAAAGTAATATAATATAATAGTAGGATTGATATAATAATATTGTAAAATATAATAATAATACAATATGATTTATATATATTATGTAAAATATATAAAATAGTTAGATTATGCATAATATTATTTTATTATACAATAAATAATAAATCATGTAATATTAATCTGATCACTATGATAATTTAAAGTAATTTTATTATTATAAATATATTGACTTAATAAGATAAAATTTATTTTTTTTATAAATAAATATCTTTTATATAATTTATAAATAATATAATAATAAATTATTTAAATTGTTATTTTTATATTAATTAAATTAATTTATTATTTTCTTAAAATAATTTTTTTTAGCTTTTATAAAACAAATATATTAAAACAAATTATTTATATCTTTTAATTAATTTTTTTATTAAAAAATATACCTTTTATTTTTACTTTTTCTTTATTTCTCTTTTTTTTTAAATTATTTATAATGTATTTATATATTATTAATTATTTTAATATTTTAATTTAAATCAAGTATGGTTAAATTTGAATCAAATTAAAATCAAGCCAAGTTAAATATGAAATCTTTTTTTTTTAAACTCAATTTGACTTATAAGTTAATACAGCTTGTTTGAAGTTAATTACAATATATCTTTGATTAATTATTATTAAACTGATTACAATATAAGTTCAATTATAATATATGTATATTTTTTAGTAAATAAAAAAGATAAATGCTAAAAGATCAAATTATAAAAAAAAAATTTGTTTTAATACTATTTAATCAAATTATAAAAGTTATATCTATTTTATATCAAGAATAAATTTTTGAAAATTTCAATTTGATTTTTTTTTTTCCATACTAATCCTAAATACCTGATTACTTTAAATCTTAGTCTTTTTAAAATTAAGATCATGTAAATCTAACACAAAATAATTATTTTTTTCATGTAATTGCAAACTGTTAGTCATTCAAAAAATTTAATTTTTTTTTTTTTTTTTAAAAAATAAGTTTAAAAGGTGCCAACTTTACAGAATTTGAGCGGAAAGGATTATTGAGAGATCAAGCAAATATTAAAATCTTTTATTATTATTCAAAATTAACGAATCTTGATATAATTACATTATAAAAATAAACAATGAGCATTTCACAATAAGAAAGGCCATTAAAATTAATGGAGAGGCGTTAAACATCTTGTAAAATTTTAAAGAAACTGACAACAGAAATACACTTTATATTCTGAGGATTTTTTTGGTTTGTTGAAAAAGGAAAAACCATTAGGTTTAAGAACTTGTGGGATTCAATTATCTTGAAGTGATAAATCCGCTTAAAATTATAAATATTTTTAAATTGTATTTATAATTTTAATAAAAAATGTGTGTTATAGTATGGTAAGAGATACTGATCCTTTAATTCAAATTTCCAGTAGTCTATATATATAAAATAATTTATAATAGTTTTGAATGCAGAACAAGAGCGAAAATTCAGTATTAAGCCTTCTATAGCATGCATAAAGTCCGGATCTTAATCTAATCGAACATCTGTGAAATGTTATAGAAAAGAAAGCTTGGACACATAAACCACATCTAGGGAATTAATGATAGTTTTTAAAGAATTGAATTGCTTATTAACCAGTGATCGGATAGAGTTGTGGAACTTAATATTTTATGGAAGATCCAAACACTGATCGACATGATCTTATTCTGATAAAACTTAACGGAGAAAAGATTCCGGTTGGTAGTATCCGAATCAAAGATTTCGATAATCAAACAGTAAACCACCAAGTTCAGTTTCATTTTTACCAAATATAAGATAGACAAGTTATATGTATTACTGTTTTTTTTACGATGTGGCACTGCCAATAACTTTATTACATTTATTACAGAAATACATAAAATAAATATTTACAAGTAATAGTAGTTATTTGAATTAACCTATCATTCGTCTTTTCCCTCCAGCACACCTAATAAAATCACTTTATAATCATAAATTTTATAATTACAATTAGACTAAAAAAAAAAAAAAAAAAAAAAATTAAAAGCCAATGATACAATTAGGAACTTAAACGTTTGAAGTGAGGGTATTTTCTTTGAAATTATCTTCATAGACAATCTTACAGGCATGAAGGAATCCTAATTTTTTTTGAAAGAAAATAAAAATTATTAGAATTATAAAACAGAACGAACTTTTCGCATTTTAGTAAATTACGTACCGGGTAAATAAAATAACATTGTTAAAATCATGTTAAAACAGAGGTGTTTATCACATCCTTTTATTAGCAAGACAAGAAAAGGTGGACAGATGAAGACGAAAATCATTTCGAAAAAAAACTTGATAAAAAATTTCGATTCATTTTTAGTCGTTAGTAAATATACAACTGCCGATATAATGGCTGCCATGATAGTCGCGCCACCTCCAATAATTGCTGCAATTATTTCTGGGTCCTACAAATTATTGAAAAGCAGAGTTAATAAAATAAATAAGCATTTAGTCGTTGATAAATGGGACTTACGTTAAGCATTACATATAATAATTAATTTCAGAATTTTGAAAATAAACTTGTAAAGAGTAATTAGTTACAAAATTTTAAACTTGTAAAGAAGATCAAGGTCCGCCCTTTTAAACGTTCTCATTCCTTTAATTCGTCATCTCTCTGCTTTTGTGTCTTCATTTAATTCATTTACGTTTTCTGAAGACCATCAAAGTTTCATTTGTGGCTTAAAAATTGTTGCCATTTTTATTCAAACATTCGGCCGGCTTTCTGGTCTTGGTTTCCCTTTATTAAGAAGTGTTCAAAGTTAACACGTGTTTCAACCTTAAAAACCTACATAAAAAGCATTCGCCATACCCCAGAAAAATGGGTCATGTTTGATGATCACTGTATAAATCAAAGATTTTCCCGAGATCTTTCATGCAATAGATACTCATTTAACATCATCCTTCCAATTAACTTTTCAAAGAAAATAATCTCACCATAAATGATTATAACGTAATTGAAACTCCGTGGCGTTTAAAGTAAACCGTGACATAGGTCATTTGTTTAATTTTCAAGTGCCGTTAAAATGACCAGTAAATTAATTTAAAAAATTATGTAATTATCAAACTTAATTTAAACTTAATTGATTTGAAGTAGGATGGGAAATAACAATTTTTGGTCATGAATGTGGATCGCTGGTTTAAATGTTGGATATTGAAAATCATTGATAATGGTGAAGATAACCAAGGTGAGTTTGAATCATCCAATTGTGACAAAATGGAATTTATTCTCCGATTTATCTTAGTTCTTTAATTATTAATTTGTATGTTTTACATAACAATCCTAATGAGCGTGTAATAATAAACTTTTATCACGGGAATTTTAACTTTTGGAATGACCCAATAACCGGAGCGGAGCTCGGCGTTTTAATTTCTTTCATAAAATCCTGTAAAAAAGATAACTATCAGATTTCCCATTTTAAGAATTTTACATATTAATACTCAATGGTTAGTCATAATAGATGAATCATTCATTAATAATCTTCAAAATTTTACCGGCCGAAGGTCGTACATGTATTGATACTTTGCGTTTTTATTTTTTTTTTTTTTTTTTTTTTTTTTTTGAAATCTGACAAAATGACTTATATTCTATAATTTTAAGGAATATTTTAAAACGATCACTTGACGCCATTTTCTCTTACATTTCCTTGTCTTTTTTTTTCTATTATCCAATTCTTTTCTTGTATTCCTATATTTTCTTCGTTTCCTTCTATGCTTGTATTTCCTCATAATCCTTTTCCCATTCCTTACACTTTCAAATATGTATTCTTATCATTCTCCTTCACCATGTTCTCCTTTATGATTCCTTCTACTCTGTCACCTTCCCTTCTGCTTCCTCTTCTTCCACCCTATTGCTCATTATCGTTTTCTTAGATGCCAGAACTAATGGATTTCAATCCACCTGACGTTTTTGTCAAAATGAAATGTAAGTAGGTACTAATAATATTCAGGAACAATTTCACCGAATGTATAGATTTTTTTCACCTAGATTTTTTTAATTATTATCTTAAAATATTAAAATTTTTGATTAAATGTTGCAAAAAAAATGTAGATAATCATAAGTTTTTATCATAATTCAAGTTGTCAGAATCCCAGAATTTGAAACTTTTATTTAACTTGAGAATTTCGCGATTTTCTGACATTTAATGTCAGACAATATCCCCCAACAGGACAAAATCCCGACAGCCTAATGCTGGTCAATTTATCACATGCATGTGCATAACTCTGCATAATGCTGGTCAACCTGTCGGGCAAATGTTCTGTCATGATTTTGTTCTGCTTGATATAATTCGTGTGTTTTTCAGCTAATTGTATCAATGACAATTATTAAAAAAATTTTATCTTTTACTTTATAGGGTTAATAATTACTAATCATTAAGATGAACCACCTTTTGCGTTAGGGTAGTCCCATATGATATTTTATTAAATTTGATGTAATTTTTATTTCCAAATTTTGTGAAAATATTATTATCATTATTGTATATTCATATAAATTGTTAGCATTGTTTAAATATTAATAAAACACAAGATGGTTTTGAATCTTGGGAAAAATGCCACGCGATTTAATTAATTCATCTTTTTGTGAATACAAATTTCGATAATCATTGTGCGACAGAATATTAAACCAAATGTTTTCAACAAACCTTTGAAGAAATGTCTGTAGTTGACTATAATTGTTTTCTGATTTTCGGAATGAAAATAACGAATCTAAAGGAGCACCATTACATGTTATAAAAATTCTTCCGATTTTGTAGTGTTAAAAAGTCCCGTGGGACCAGGTCCCATGAAGTTCGATCCAGTTAAAAGTCCTTTGAACTATAGGACTGCGGTTCTATATTAATTGGAACTTGACAGTCCTAAACTGCGGTTCCCATTTAAATTGGGACTTGCGGTTCTAGAACTACGGTCTTAATACAGTATATCTAAAATCGGATTATTGAATTCAATATTAACCATAATTGTTCAAAAAGAACGTTTCTCCTTGAACGATGGAATAACGTTCTTTAAAACGATGATGTATCGTTCTAGTTGAATGATGATGTATCATTCTTCTTTGATCGATTCATCTAAAATTTTTTTTTTAATATTGACTATAGTTCTAGGACCACAAGTCCCAATTTATAGGGACTTTGAACTGGGAGTTTCGGGACCGGACTGGATTATGAACATTAGATCTTTGTTTCCTCTAAAAAAAATCTTAGTTATTGGGAAATGAAGTATCGATCCGATCAGCATTATAAAAAATTTTTTTTCTTTATCTTATTATATCTCTACATTATTGTGATGAAAAGAAACAAAATATATTTTGATAAGATGGTTTTTTTTTTAATCTGAACAAATATCAATCCAAATTGTTTTAGTAATTTTTGTACGAGATTATTATTATTATTATTTTTTTTATAATGAAAATAAATTTTTTTTTATTTTAAAAAAATGGAATAAATAAAGAATTATTGAACACTTAATTTAATTAATTTTGGTGTTTTGTTTAATTCGTATTTACTTTCTTTTGAAAAATTAGATTGTCATATCCAAAAAGATCAAAAAATAACGGAATAGTGTTTTTTGATAATTTATTATTTTTTTTTTTTAAAAAAAAAAAATAATAATTCTCGCGACCTTATACTAAAATCACGCACGCAAATTAATGTATTAATAACTGATTTGGGAAAGGAACCGGAATCGGTTCGGGAAATTGTTGAAACATCAAAATATTTTTAAGGAAAATTTATTATACCATTGTAAACTGCTGATCACGCAATTGTGTTACAGAACTTGCCTTTTTAAGACTAGATTAAATTCTATAAGAAGGATGATTGTTAAGGGCTGAAGTTAAAAACAATAGTAGTTTGAAATTTTTCTCCGTGAAAAAAATCAACACCACACCTTCTAAATAATAGAGAGAGAATTAATGACAAAATGGTAGAAAACAACCCCGAAATTACTTATAATGATTTTGAAATGAATCTCACTCGAGAGTTACAAACCAAAGAGCAAAGAATTAAGGAATTAGAGCAAAGTAAAATGATTGCTGACGAAGAAAATCAATTGATACTATCCTTTTTATGGAATGAAATAGGTGGTGAGGGTTTAGATAATTTAAGAGAATTATTAGCAGGACGGAAACTCCCTGAGATATTAGCTGAATTAGATGACCGAAAGAAAGAATTATCAAAGTTAAGTTCTCAATTCGAATCTTTAGAAGAAAAGTTTAAAGAGAGAGAAGAAGGAGTCAAAGCCAGGCAGCAAGAAACCATTAATGTTTTAGAAGAAAATGTTAGGGAACAAGAAGAAGAAAACAAGGACAAGCAAAAAACTATCAATGATTTGAAAGAAAAGATTAGGGAGCGAGAAGAAGAAGTTAAAGCTAAGCAAGAAATTATTAATGGCTTGGAATACAAGATTGGAAAGCGAGAAGTAAAAATCAACACAAAGTTTCCACCTTTCAGCTATATCATCAAAATCATGATCATCGTCTTCCTCTTGAAATATTACTACTTTTACATCTTGTTCAGCGTCATCATTCTTATTTGCTTCAACTGGTACCTCGGAAAATTGTAATAAAGTATTTTGTAATGACCAGCTTTTCAAAGACAAAGACTATTAGTATTACAAATTTGAATTGGAAAAATTTACTAATTAAAGAAAGTTATAATTGATAATTAATATCAAAAATTAATATTTTATCAGCAAATTTAAATCAATAATGTAACCCATTATTTAATTAATCAAATTGCGTTCAAATTGAGAATATAGTGGTCTTAACTCATGGGATTCTCAATAATGAAAGTCATCTACGTTTCATTCATTCATTTTTTTTTAATGGGTGGACAAATAAACTGATAGGGTGGTTATATGGAATCTGGAATAAAATTTTTGATTTTTTTGCATAATAATTTTTTTTTAACAAAAAATCTGTTTCGACTGATTTTTCCATAATAATTAAATTTTATTTACATATTAATCAAATTCTTATACTACATTTTCGATGACATTGATATTTCTTTCTATTACTTTCATCATTGACATATATCTTAAAATCTATCATCATCTGTTGAATAAAATTAAAGCTTTTGAGGTTACACGACCTAATACATCATGACATTTAAGGTTGCCGGGCAAAACCCGGAGGTTTCGACAGGCATCGAAATCGAAACCCGTCGAAGCCGTTGAAACCATCGAAACCCTTCGAAATCGAAAGGTTTCGACTTTTGCCAAAGTAAGGGTTTGTGATAGAGAATGTAAAAAAAATAAATGTGACCGATCCGAACGAAATTTCAAATCATGGCATTATTAATGAGTCATGAAATATAACCAAAATAATGAGGCTACAATCAAAATGACCATTCTTAGTTAAATGTATATAAATTTACCGTATTCCTCCGAAAATAAGCACTATCACATTTTTAGTATCCGAAAATAAAATAAAATGCTAAAACAAACCCGATTTATTAAATATTTTATAAATTTCAATGTTTTTATTTATTTTATTTAAAAGGATTCTTTGCCATCAATATTTCTTTCATCATTATTAATGATTGCCGTCACCATCAATGCTACTATTATCGTCATTATCGTTCACCGTTAACACACCCGGAATTACCGCTAAATTATATCCACTTTCGCGAAACTTATTTTACGGATTCTTTTATATGACCCCTAAAAGAAACGTGTTAGAAATATAAAGCATTTATCATTTTTACATAGCTTCTGAGATTGAAAATTTAGCAATTTTGTTAGTACCCGAAATTAAGCATCTCTATAGCAAAAAAAGGGTGCTTAATTTCGGAGGCATACGGTATACATATAATAAGTAAATTTGTACTTTTCATATTAATTTTATCAAAAGGATTTATTTTGCGAAAAATATCGATATACTAATTTCTTTTTAATTAATTTTAATTACTTTATTTAAAACATTACTGTGATAATTAATTAATATATTTAATACAAATTTTATTAAATTTTAATTAATTATTTTAAAAATTTTATATTTATTATTTTATTTCAATGAATATATTTTATTTCAAACAATTATAGTTTTTTAATTGATTTTTATTTATTATATCTTTATTAGAAAAATATATTTTTATTAATTAGATTATTCTTATTAGTTATATATTGTTTAAAAATATCTAAATTAATTATAATATAAAAAATATATTAATATTTTTTTATTTATAACATTAAATTTTATTCTTTATTTTAAAGAATTTACAAATAATATAATTGGTATATATTAATTTATTCATTTAATTCAGTTATATTATTTTAAAATATCTTTTATGTAATCTATTTATTAATTACTATTAAGGTTGCTTATCTAAACTTATTTAGATTTAAAAGAATATTCTTAATTTTACTAATATTCTATTAAAGTTTTAATATAGCTAAATTTATCTTTTACTATTTAAAACAATTTGCAAAACTTTAAGTTTTATTTAACAAAACTTAATTATTATACTATAAATCTTTTATGTAATACTTCTATATTTTTATTATTATTGATCAAAAGCAAAAAATCAGATATGTAATAAATCAGCTTAAAATCAACCTAAAATTTGATAAATCATCAAAAATCAGCTAAAATTTAACCTAATTAATTAGTATATATCAAGAATCAGCTAATATTTGATCTATCTTATTTATAGCCAATTTGTATATATTAAAAATTAGCTAATATTTAACCTATTTTATTTATAGCTTATTAATATATTTATTTATAACTGATTAAAATATTGAAAATTAGCTAAAATATATCAAAATAAATAAAATTCAAAAAAAAAAATAAAACTAAAAAAAATTGTTAATGAATGTCAGAAGTTAAGAAAAAAAAAATTTAATATTTTTAAGATCAGAATATAATTACACAAAATATTTACTAAGTAAATAAAATGGATCACTAATATTATATATATATATAATTAAAAATTAGACTATAAAAAAATTTGAATAAACATTATTTATAAGCTGATTAGCAATAATATTAAATATCATAATAATATGAATGACTTTATTTTACTTGTAATAATTATAGCTATGCTCTATTTAAATTATTAATAGTTATTATATATAACAATTTTTACAAAAAAACTAACTAATAAGTAAATATATACTGTAACTTATTTTTTAAATATTATAAAATATATAACCTACTTTTTTTAAATTTTTTATTATTTTTTTAGAATAAAGTATTACAAAAATTGATGTTTAAATATTATCTGTATTGTAATTTTAAAAGAGAATTAGTAGTTAATGATAATGGTATAATAAAACATAATTCTTATATTTCTTATTATTTACTATATACTTTAATAATTATTTTAAAAAATATAATTTATAATGTATAGAATATAATAATTTTTAATTATTTGAATTTATTATTTAATATAATAAAATAACAAATAATTATCTTAGAAAAAACAAAAGAATGTTTGTAATATTATTTAACTAATTTAATACAAATGATATACTTAAATGCTTATTTAAAGTTATTTTGATCAGTTTAAATAATAAATATGTATTATTTATTGCTGATTATAAAATGAAAATTTTGTTAAAAACTGTTTAAAAAGTAAAAGCAAAATTTTTTAAAAAAGGTAATAAAATCTTTATACAATTTTAAAGTTTACAAAAAAAGAAAATTTTGAGAAATTAGATATAAAAATTTATAATTACTGATCAATAAATATTAAGCAAGATATTTAGTTTATTATATTTTCATTCAAATCTATTTTTAAAATAATAAAAATAAGTAAATGAATTAGAATAATTTTTAATAATAGAACACATTATCATTTATATTTATAATTATATATTAAAATAAATAGTATTAAATTAAAGTTTATAATTAGTAATTCTTTAAATTAGACAAAGTTAATACAATAATTAATCCTTATCACATTGCAATAAGTATTTTTTGATCATTATTATAATAAATTTCATTTTAAAATTATATTACCTTTTAGATTGCTTATTAAATTAAAAGATATATTTAAATTAGATATAATATTTTAAAAGTATAAATATAATAGAAATAGTTAAACATTTATCTAATATTTTATTAGTAAATTTAGAATTAAATCAAGATGAAAATCCAAAACTAACATTAAACTATAAAGAGTATTTCAAATTTGTTTTATTGAAAATGGCTAGTTTCTAATAAATTAATAGGTTATATATATATCTAATCACTATTTTTACCTATTATAATTATTAAATTTTGTATAAATCAATTGTTTATTTTTACTCAAAAATTTTAAAACAACCTAAACTTAAATTAAATTGAATAATTTTAATTTCAACTTTATCAAATAACAATTTATAATAAATATTTTTTTAAATTTATTAAAAAGCATTTAGTTAACTAATGTATTTTATAGAGATAAATATTATTAATCTTATTATATTAACATTTATAGCTAATAATAATGGTAATGATGAATTAGAAAATATAAAGTAAATAATATAAAGTTTAAAATGAATATAATTTAAATTATTATCTTATATATTTTATATTAAATTTGTTCTATTAATATAAATTTTAATTTTCTATAAAATAAATATATAAAAGCAATCAAAATTTAAAAGAAAATGGAAAAGAAAAAAGTAAGTAAAGAAATAGTAAAATAGTTTTTTTTAAATGAAAATCTCAATTAAAAAGATAAAATATTAGTAAAGAATATATATAATAAATTGCTAATATTTGTTAAATCGAAGAAATATAAGATTCGTTATTAAAGTTACTAGACAAAACCTAGAGATTTTATAAGTTATTTAAATAGAAAAAAGTAAAATTTAGTAAAATTATATTAAAATCTTATTAAAAAATCTGCAAAATTTTAGAAAAGATAAAACTATATCAAAGCTTATAAAAATGTGAAACTATATCAAAACCTTAGTAAAAATTTAATAAAACTATAGTTTAAATATTTTGCTAAATCTAAAATGAGTTTAGACAAGTAACCTTATTTGTTAATATTCTTGAATGATATTTTATTATTCAAGAATAATGTTTTATCGTTCAATTAGAACAATTCATTATCATTCTTAAATAATATTTTTTTTTATCATTCAAAAATGATATTTTATTATTTAATTAAACAATTTATTATTATTATTAAATAATAGTTTTTATCATTCAAAAATGATATTTTTATTATTCAAAAATTATTCATTATTATTTTTCTTGAACAATAGCTAATTATTCTTAAATAATTCAATCAGATCAGATCAGATCAAATGAAAATTTAAACAAAATCAGATTTTTGTTTAATCTAACATAATCCTTTTAATTCAGATAACTTGATTGATCTAATCTGAACTAACCTGTTCAGAGTTCTAGCTTTGCTAAATTATTTTTTTATTTAAGTATTATAATATTTTAATATATTTCTTATTATTCTAAATAATAATTCCTTTCAAAAAACAATTTAAACCAATTTCTGATAAGTATTAATATTGTAAAATCTGATTTTAAAGTATATTAAACCACTGATAATTGGATTAAATTCAAAAAAATTATATGTATCATTATTTATTATTTGATATTACTCTTATATTTATTATTATTTTGATCAGCAATCAATCAAATTCATATTTTATTACTAAAATTTAATTAGTAATATAAGATAAAACAGGTTATATATATAAAATAATAATATTGTTTTGGTAGAATAACTTTAATTTATTAATAATAAAAAAATAAATATTTTTTTTTATATTTTATATAAGATTATTTTTAAATATAAAGTAGAAGTTTTAATTACTATCTTATAAATAGGTAATACTTAATGTAATCTATATTAGCAAATTAAAAATAAATAATATATATATTTAAAAAAGCTTTTCTTTTTTAAACTAAGTTTTATATGATCTAATATAATCAACTAATAAAAAATCATAATAAAAAATGAAAAAAATCTGAAAGTAATATGTAAAATATAAACAAAAAGCAAATGTAAAGGATTTTTTTATTTTAATTTAAAATTAAAAAAGATCTTATTTAAATAAGAATATTTATATTCTAATAAATATTTGTTTTTTATTTTATTATATTTTTTTGATACAAAAAGAAATTTTCTGAAAATTTTAAGAAAGTGTGAATTTAAATTAACTATTATCAGCTTGAAAATAAACATCATAAGATTTTATAAATGAGGATAATTTCAACTTAAATTTTCCTAAAAAAAAATAAAATCATTATATAATAAATCAAAAAAAATTAAATCTTTTTATTAAAAAACTGGATTTGAAGTTATGTAATATTGATACTAATGTAGATAGAATAAAAAAGTATGTAATAAAAGAAAAAATGGTTAAACAAACGCCTAAACTTGTTTAAAACTTATTTTAATAAAATATCAAAAAGGAATTAAACAAAAAGAGAGTTGGAAGCTTAAAGATATGTAATATTATTTTTGTATATTTTTCCTTAAATCGAACTTAGGCTTAAAATATTACATTTTTCTTTTAGAAGTAATAATTAATAATATCTCAATACGAATATATATTGATTAGTTTAACCGTTAAGGTACTTTTTTTATTAATAAATGATCAAAATAAGAATCACCTTCTTTTAACTGAATTAAAACATCTTGGCAGGAATATCACACGTTATTATCTTAAATTCACTGTAAAAATGATTTTTATATACCTATTTTACCATTATAAATATGCAATCAATGTATTATCTACCTAACAACAAATAAAATAAAGCTAATAATGTTATATTACTATATTAGTTATTACACATTTTTCGTTGACCGTTCCAATATTTCTATCATTGTTGTATATATATATATACTGTATAGACACGGTATTTAATAAAAATCCTATTTCGTGGGGGTTTTTTTTATTAGTAATAATTATTCAAAAAAGGCGGTTAAATTGGAAATCATCGATCAATATGTAATGATTACCATATCCCATTTATAAATTAAAATTTCTTTTTTTTTCTTTCAATTCGTTCTAAAGAAGAATCTAAAAAGCATGTGAAACCATTTGGAGTAGATCATCACAGGGTCGCGTGAGCGAAGTTAAATACTATAAATACTTGCTAGTTATAACCCATTTGATTTTTCAAACCTTTTGTTACTTAATAATGAAATCATCAACAGAAAATTTGCTTGTGTGTTCTACAGCGGGAAAAGTAATTGCTATCAACAAAAAAGACGGTACACGAGTGTGGAAAACTAAGCTCTCCGGTGTAGAATCTGGTGTTGGAGCACTATTCGTCTTTGATAATAAAGTCTATGTCGGGATGAATGGCTATTTAATCGCCCTGAACTTGGCTGATGGAACAGTGATCTGGAATAACCCGCTATCAACAATGTGGTGGAGCGAAGTATCGGTAATTGTTACCGGCACAAATTCAAATTCAAACGCATCATCATATAAGTCTCAAGGTTCTGTTGTTTTAGTCGGTTCTTTCGGAAAAGTATGTGGAATTGACCCTGATTTAGGAGGGACACTTTGGAAAAACGAGTTGAAGGGTGCCGGTTTTAAATTGCCTTGCCTTATGTTAGATTCATCAGCTCCTGATGCAGTTCTGGTCGGATGTGGTAAACGACTATATAAAATTAATATTTATAATGGACAAACTATCTGGGAACATAAATTATCTAATGTTCTACTTGCACCTTCTTGTGTCACGATGGCTACCCAACAAAGTAGTTTACAGGCTGCGTTTACATACACAGGATTTAACAACAATCCTATTGCTCAGCAGCATAAAAGGCGTGAACGAGAGAAGAATTCGGGTGATTAATAAACTTTTTATATAATAGAACTTGGCGAATGAAATTTATTAAACAATAATCAATGGTATTGGTATCTAAATAACGAAATTTATTTAAACATTTCAAATTATGACAAAATTCTACTATTAATTAGTTTTGATTTAATGCTTACAATAAATTTGTAATAATAGAAAAAAATTATTTTTTTAACAAATCTGTTTGATTGCTTAAATATAATAATTAATAAAACAATAGTTAGTAATTTTTATTATTTAATTTAAATATATTTTTACTATTATTTAAACTCAAAGAGAATAATTTATTCTTGTTGATTATTAATATTTAATTATACATATTTGTTTAAATATTAAATTTATAATTTATAAAATATATATTTTTTTTTTATTATATATATATATATTTTATTATTTAAAACAATTACTTTTAAAAATACTAAAATTATAATTTTAACTTATCCCTTTAACTGTTTTGCCTACAATTTGTAGACTAATTTATTTATTAATTACAATCATTTTTGATTATTTAAAATATATAATTAAAAAAATTAATACTTTTATAATAAATTTTATGATGTTTTCTAAGTAAAAATTCAAAAAAAAAAATTATCTAGTGATATTTTAAAGATAAATGAATAACAAATTATTATAAAAAAAATTAAAATTTTAAACTTATATATTTTGCTATTTATCATCTCAGAAATATAAAAATACTACTATTTAATAGATCTTAATATGATGAATCTAATAAACTAAATTTTATTTTCTTGTAATTATTAAGTAATAAGTTATTTTAAAAATTAAAAAATTAAAAAATTAATATATATTAATAATTATTAATTTTAAAATTACAAATACTATCATTGGCTATATCATAATATGATAAATAAAAAAATTTTATTTCATCTTTTTATAATCATTAGATATCAAAATATTTTAAGTTCCTAAAATATTTTAAAAATAATTTTATATTTTCAGTTTAAGGAATAATATAATATATAAAAAATTGTTAAGTAAAGGATAATATAATATATGGTTGATTGCTAGGAAAATCAGGTTCTGAAAATTTTTTAGCAAAATTAAGATTTTTATTGCATTTTAGTTTTTGATATTATTAGATTAAAATGTATTAAGCTCTTAATTTTAGTCAAAAATTTCTCAAACCTGATTTTCCTAGAAATACTCCCATATAAAAAATTATTAGAAAAATCAGATTTAAGAATTTTTTAATAAATTTGATATTTTTAACAATCTTTCTAAATAATAAAAAATTTAACTGAAAAATAATATAATAATTTAAAAATAAAAAATAAAATATTTTAAATTAAATATTATATAAAAATATTATTATTATTAAAAAAAAATTGATTTTTTTGTAATTATTTTTAAAAAAAAAAAAAATAATAAAAAATAGCATTATAATTAATTAAATAAAATAAAAGATCAATTTTTAATAAAACATAATAATTTATATTAAATTAATATAAAAATAAGTATTATCTTATATTAGTATTTTGTATTATACAAATTGCTTTAATAAATTTAAAATTAAATTATCTTATATTATTTAATTAAATATACTTTATTAAAAACTATAATTGAATTTATATATATAAATTATTAAAAATATAAATAAAGAATTAAATAAAAAAATTAGAAATAATAAATAATAATAAAAAAATTTTTAATTTACAAAAGGTGTATATACTCATATTATATTACATATATTTATTACTAGTATCATATCCTTTTGTTTTTAGTTTTTACTATTTATTTTAAGAACTTAAAATTTTTTTAGTAAAAAATCTTATTTATTACCTCTTATTTATCATATGATTATCATACAAGTAATTTCTTAATTTTTTTATATTGGTAAAAGTAATATTAATACTGACTATATCATATAACTTATATATAATATACCTGTATATAAATAGAAATTAATATAATAATATTTATAATTTATTAAAATTTTTCTTATATTTATATTATATATTAATGAATATATTTCAATTGATTTTATTTATATATTTTTTATTTATATAAAAATAATATTGAAAGAATTATAAAATATTTTGAAAATTTTATATTAAAATATAAAATTTAAATTATAAAATTTTTATATAATTTGAATTTAAATTAATAAAGTATTTTTTTTAATAAATATTTATTTTTAAAAAAAATAGTAATTTAAAATTGATTATTATTAAATAATAATATTATTAAAATAAAAATAACAATAACAAATTTATAAAATTAATTTATATAAAATATAATATAAATTTTTTTAAAGCTTATAAGACTAATTTTAATTTTAATAATATTTATAATAATAAAGAAGATAATTTAATATTTTTAAAAATTAATACAAGTAATTATTAATAATTAAAATAAGTTATTTTTACCTACTTATATTTATTAAAAAAATATTTAAAAAATTTAAAAAAATAATTAAAATTATATTTAATATGTGAGATATTTATAATAAAAAAAAGAAAAATATTAGAAAAACTATTCCTTTAAGTATTTTGCAAGCAAATTTGCCTGCAATTTTATTTAATAATTAAAATTATTTATAATATTTTTAAATATTTTTTAAAATAATTTATTTAAAAATTAATATTTTTATAATAAATTTTATGATATTTTCTAAGTAAAATTCAAAAAAAAAAATATAATATTTTAAAGATAAATATATGATAAATTATTATAAAAAAAAAATTAAAATTTTAAACTTATATATTTTGCTATTTATTGATCTCAGAAATATGAAAATATAATCATTTAATAGGTTTTAATGAAATAAATTCAACAAATTAAATTTTATTTTTTTGTAATTATTTTTTTTAAAGATGTGATAATGTTTATATTTATTATAAAAAATTTAATCCAGTAGGTTAATACATGAAAATTCTAAAAATTAGATACAAAAATAAAAAAAAAATAAATTGAACTGTCTAAAATGTCCTTACAAATTAAAAACTTACTAGTCCTAGACCAACTGGTTATCTTACCATACTTCAGAAATAATCATTAATAAAGTTTTCATTAATATATAATAATTAAATTATTACTATGTCCCTTTTTTTTCTCTAATAATAATTCTTATCTTAAATTTAAATTCAATATAAAAACAAGTAATTCAAATTATTGTTAAAACAAAAAAAGAAGCTAATAAAAAAATCTAACTCCAATAAATTCCTAGCTAAGTTACTTGATTAATTTCTGATTACAGCAATTTTCTGATACAGGAGCGTTCATATTACTAAGTTTCATCAGGGGCTCTTTATTACTTTCAAACTTCTATATTAAAATGTTTGTTAATTCAAATTACAGCCACTAACAAGTATTGTATAAAGCCCAAATCATACAATTGCAACAAACTGAAAAATTCTGCTAAGATTAGTAGGCTTTATAACGTCAAAAATCTAAAAGAGTATATTTATTTAGAAAGGTAATAGAAAAATTATCACGTACAATTAGTTGATCTAAAATCATTATTGATCCTGATTATTATTTAGGATGCTTCCTGATGCTCACTTTTGTGGGTAAAAAGAAAAAGAAGAAAAACAAAAAAATAACTAAGAGAAGTGGCAAAAAAATATTTTAACAAAAAAATATCACTGTTTGGACTAATAAAAACTGTTTTTTTGAAATAAGAGATTTGAAAAGAACAAAGAGAAAAAGAAGTTTGAAAAGAAAGTTTTATTTTTAGTTTATAGGCTAAGCCATGACAATTTTTAAATATACATATTTTTTACATAAAAATTTTTGTTAAATAATCGCTGAAAAAAGTTATATTTTTTTCTTATTTTCTTGTAATTATTAGATAATAAGTTATTTTAAAAAATTGAAAAATTGAAAAATTAATATATATTAAAATTATTAATTTTAAAAATTTAAAAATACTATTATTAGATAGATCTTAATATTACAAATCTAATAAACTTTATTTTATCTTTTTATAATTACTAGATATTAAAATATTATAATTTTCTATAATATTTTATAACTAATTTATATCTATATTTTAAGGGATAGAATTAAAAATTCATGAAAATATTATCATATGATATTATTAAAAAATTTAAATTTAATAAATAAAAAACATTTAATCAAAATAGATAAATTATTAACTAAAAATTAAATAACAAAATATAATTAAACTATTAGCTAAAAAATAAATTAATAATTAAAATTACATAAAAAAAAAAATAAATTATTTACTGAAATTATATAAATAAAAAATAAATATTACTAAATAATAAATAATAACTAAAATGAATAACAAAAAAATTTTTTAAATTATTTTTATAATATAAATAAATTTTAAAAATAACAAAAATTATTCATTTTAATAATGAGAATAACAAAAATCTTAAAATAAAAATCATTGAAAATTTATAGAAATCTTAAAAAGAATTATCAAGAATAATAAAAATAAATAATAAATATAGAATAATAAAAAGAAAATTAAAGAATAAATAAATAAGAAATCTTAAAAAATATAGAATTAGAATATTAAAATAATAAAAAATAAAAAATACAGAAAAAAATATTAAAATTTTAAAAATCCAGAAAAAAAATACAGAACTAGAATTTTAAAATAACAAAATTACAAAAAATAAAATTAAAAATTACAAAAATGATCTATATTAATTTTATATAATAGAAAATAGATTTTTTCTCTTGTATCATTAGTTAATTATATATTTTTTACTTTATAATAAAATAATATTATTTATTTATTTATTAATAAATAAATACTTATATTGTAATAGAACATATAAAAATATAAAATGAATAAATACCATATATAAAAATAATATTTTAAAATAAATTTTATTAATATTTTATTTTTAAAAAAAAATAATAATAAAATAATCAAACAGAAGTTCAATTAAATAGAAAATAAAAAATATTTGATAAATTAAATATGAATAATAAAGATAAATTAACTACTAATAATAAGATAAAATAATTATAAGTAATAAAAATAATATAACTACTGATAATTAAAGATAAAATAACATAGATAATAAAAATAAACTACTATAAATAATGAGATAAAATAACTATAGATTATAAATATAAATTAATTATAAATAAAAAAAAATAAAATAATGATATTATTATAATAAAAAATAATAAATATAACTTTACAATTACAGTCAACTCTTGTTATAACAAATTCTATGTCCTAGACCTCAACTTCGCTATAAAGCTATAGTGAAGATTTTAAGAAATTTGATTGGCTAATTCACTATAACAAGAGTATTTTTATTATATTTGTTTAAAAAATTCGTTATATTAAGAGTTCGCTATATCAAAAGTTGACTGGATAAACAAAAATTATAAATAATAAGAAATTTACTATTAATCATCAGTTATAATCATTATTAGGATTACAAATTTTATTTTTTAAATGTTTGTATAATTTAATTTGAATTTTATTAAATATCAAAATTATTTTTTTGGAAATTGTATAATATTACCTAATGTTTCAAAAAACATTTTAACTAACTAGTATTGTAAATTTTAGTTAAAATTAAAAACTTGATAAATAGTATGTGATAAATATAATTTTATATTCAAACATTCTAAGTTTTCAAAATATATAATAAAAATGAAACATAGAAAGTGTGATATGAGATGACAAATTATTTATATTAAATTCATGTAATACTGATAATAATTACTATTAGTAATATAAAGTAATTTTTTAATTATAAATATAAAATAATAATGAAAAGTTAAACATAAAAAAATATTAAAAAGAGAGATAAAACATAAAATTATATTAATAAAATTCTTAAATAAATAAAATTAATTTATAAAAATAAATTCTTCTAATAAAAATAGTTTAAAAAGGTATAACACTTATTAAAGTTATTAAACTTATAAAATGTTAATAATTTATAAAATTAGAATTTAATGATTATAACGTAAGTTTTTTAGATTAAGTTATAGTTTAGAATTACACTGATAATTGTAATTCTATTCAAATTTATAAATCTATTCATTTTTCAAGAAAGAAATTAATTACTATAAATAATTAGTTTTTTGATTTATAATCATAATATAAAATTAGGCTTTCAACCTTTTTTTGTTGATAAATACCTGATTTTTAATAAATATAAATATAATGATAAATAATAGATTTATTAGTAAAATCAATATCTTTCTGATTTTTATTGACTAAAAAATTATTTTGCTTTATATATAAATTAATGATAGCTTAAACTAATTCTTAATTATTAAAGACTTATTAACTTTAATATTATTTTATTAATATTATCTATATTACAATTATCATTATTATTTCTATTATCTATTCTTTTAGATTAAATAATCATTCTTTTACATCAGTAAATTTAATAATGCGAAGTATTACGTAAACCCTACGCTTCGTAATCTTACGTAAGGTTACGAGCCC
>CAJVPP010001362.1:0-20568 GCA_910592005.1 Funneliformis mosseae | reverse complement strand
GTCACATTCTTTACACCATAATTTCTCGGCAAATGGTTTATCGCAATAAGAACAATTCTTATCTGAGACATTTAATTTGTTGAATTCAGATACTATTAGGTCATGAACTTCATTTTCATGACTATTTGCATCCATTTTTTATTTATTTATTTTTTTTTTTTAAAAAAAAATTCTGGGTAAATTTGTAAAAATTGCTTATTTCAATAAGGATATAAAAGGAATTATCACGACCAAAATTAGATCAACGGAAAATATTCTCCGAACATTGCAGTGGTACAAAATCATAACGTGATCGGATACTGCGGTAACTATTCATTCGAATCATTACAAATTACAATAAATTTGAAACAATAAAGCTTTATCGAGTGCGGAACCTTTCAAGAAGGTTGAAAATTCAATTCATACATAATTTGTAATAAAAGGTGTTTCGACTTACAACATGACTGAGTTTCTAGTGAGTGTTTGTTTGCCGAAAATGATATTCAAAGTAAAAATGTATCAGAAGCATTATCTATTTTGACATCAGGAACTGGAGAAACTGTAATCAATGGTAAGCTTCGATTACTTCTTTAGTTATCTCTATAATAGTGATACGAATTAAATGGTTTGTATGTAAGAAGGCTGTGATAAGAAAAAAAATAGCATGAAATTATTGAAATCTCTACTTCCTTTTTATTTCTTATTTATAACATTCCACTCTTCTTCCATAATAAGATAAGATTAGAGAAGATTTTATTCGTTATTTTGGTCATATTCGCAAGATAACTCGGCATATAAGTAGGATTTGAAAATTAGGTGAGAGATTGAATAGTATCAATAGAAAAATATTAGCGTTAGGTAAATTTAATAAAAAATTCTAACAAATAACAACAATTTACATATTATAAATGTTTATAGTCCAAAAATTTTAATGGAATTAAGTCCAGTAATCCAAAAGTCCAATGTTGGTCCAATAGTTAAACACTGACTGAATTAAGTTTTTGATAATTCAAGTTGAATGATCGACAAGCTCAATAGTAACTTTCTTATATACTTAGATTAATCCTTAGCCAAGTCTTGAATATTTTAATTATAAGGCAACTTGAAAAATAATACAATTAGTTAAATCTTTAAACTTGATTAATGTATTTTTTTTTGAATGTAGAGTTTTATAAAGTAAAATATAAACTATATGGGCGGTGATTTACTATGTCTAGTGATTTTAATAACAAACCATACAAGCTCATATTATTTTTACATCAGAATCTTTTCAAATTTTAATAATCGTTAAAAGTCGGTGAATAAAAAATATTTTACGAATCATACAACTATGAACTACTTTCAAACTATTTTAATGGATATTGGCGAATTTATAATAATACTATTGATAGACTGAAAAAAAATTATGCTTTTCTTCAATATAAACGCTCTATATAACATAATAAATTAATAGATGGTGTATTTCTCCAAATTAGTATTTTTTTTTTTTGACGTCTTTATGTATATGTTTGTCCTATAAAAAAGGGATATTTGAGTCACTAAGCTATGTGATTTGTCAAATAATCAAGATAACCGTTCCTTGCTTTTCAATTACAAATTCAGGTATTGGGGCGAAGTACTGTCAAAGGCTTCTGACCGACCGGTTGACTGACCGATTCTGACCGATTTTGACCCGACCGGATGAACGACTGACTTAAGATTGAACAACCATGTTTTAATAGTAAAACACATTGTGTTAAATTAATATCAACATTTTATTTTTATTATATATAAATTAAAGTTTTGATATTTTAAAAAATTAAAATCCGCGATAATGCTGCGCCAATTAATAAAAATTACAAAAGTAGTTTTAAAAAATTCCATGCTAGAATTGTTAACGTTAAAGCAAGTATCAAATTATAATATTTGGCTAAATTAAAACTTTTTTTAAGCCAAAATTGCTCAATTATATTACTATTAACCGGTCGGTCAACTGGTCGGTCAGTTAACCGGTCGGTCGGTCAAAGGCCTTTGACCGACCGTTACCATCCCTATTGCTGTCGTTAATGAGCGCGATGAACTTGCGCTCTAATTCTGCTTCTTAATTACTCTGTTTTCATATACGTAATCGCATAGTGAAACCCATACAAAAAGCCAACATTTTTTTATTTTGCTGAGTCGTCGTGTTCATCTAAAAATGGTAAGGATATAATAAGTTTTAAATGAATTTCCAATTTATTAAATCATACGTAATAAGAACCTATATACTAAATAACAAAACTATTTATCTGTCTAAGTTCCAAAGAATATATGGTTAAATTCAATTTGTAATCACTTTTATCTCGTTATACGGTTATCTATTCATTGATTATTCCATAAACAGATGTGTTACTGAATTTTGAATTTCTAACTTATTTAATTTTAGTTTTATATATTAAATACGTAATACATTTTTTTTAAAAAAAAGAGAGAAAAAATGATTAAACGGTATGGAAAAAATGAATTTGGTTGTTAACCAACCGACTTTCAACGTATTAAACAATAATATCTTCAATAATAGATATAAAGTAATTATTTAAACTTTTAAATAATCAAATTAATTTTGAAAGTAACTTTACGCAGTACAAAATTGTCGTTAAATCTTAGACAATTGATGAAGCTTCTCATTCGTGAACATTTTTTTTTTTTTGAGAATTCAGCCATTCTAGAACCAAATGTGCATGCTTCACTTCACGATTTGTACGATTGGTAAAAAATTTTCTTGATATAGTAAATGACATACTGCATTTCTTCATTATTTTATATTTCAAATTTAACTTGAAATGTGTATTATTAAAAATTGTAGTATAGTTTTATTTGTAGAACTTAACAAGAAAAAAAATAGACAATTAATCTGTAAATTAATTATTGCTTAAAAAAAAGAAAAAAAAAAGAAGAATCAATTTGATTTGAATGAGCGTGAAATGAATTATCATTGGAAAGTTCAAATCATTGAGACAGTTTTTCATTAGAAAGATACGATACGCTGACTTTGTATTAATAATAATATCTTCTTGTTCTTTTTTTTAATCGCAATCAAAGAAAATTTAAAGGAGTGCATTACTTTTTAGGATATTTTACGACAAACAATGGCACATTCTTATCTTTTAAGATTAAGTTTCTTCTCGCGTGCATTTCAAGGATCGAATCGATTTCGATATTTAGAATCGATTTGAGATTTCGATTTAATCGCTATTATCGTTTCTCAAAATATTTGACTCTAAATATTCGATTTTCGATTAATCGAATATAGAAAGAATTCAATAAAATTATATCAATCCGAAAATAAAAAAAATAAACATAATTAAAAAATCGCGGTATAAAAAATTTTATTTAATAATTTAAAATAGAAAAATAATTTAAAAAAAAATTTAAACATTAAAACCCGCGATTATAAAAAAAAAAATTGAAAAAAAAAAATTCGCGGATATAAAAGTTAAAAAATTAGAAATTAACAGAAAATAAAAATAATAAACCGAAAATAAATAAATTAAAAAAAGAATATTTTTATTTCATACCGGGGGATACCAGTATCCCCCCCAATAATATGCTAACACCTTACCCCTAACTAACCCTAACTAACCCTCCTAACTCTAACCGTGACAAATAAGATTTCACAACTTAAAAAAAAACTGATATGATATTATAAAAAAATAAATCTCTTTATAATAAAAAAGAATTATTCTTTCTTTTATATTATATAATGAAAAAATAATATACAATTTTATTTTATTATTTGTTTATTAATATTTATAAAATATTTATTTATATTACTAATTGCCAATATATTTTTTATTTTTTTATCATAATACATAATTTAATTTTATTATTTATTAATATTCAATATTTACTATTATTTATAAATTTTAGTAAAATTAATCATACTATAACTTAAAGATCTTAGCATAACAAATTTGATATACTTTTTTAAAAATGTATCTACTTTTAAAAATAAAGTTATTTTAAGGCTTATCATACTTTAATTTAATTTATTTTCAACTTTAAACTATAATGAAATTTTTTAAATATAATCATTCCTTAAAAGTTATTATCAAATTTGCATGTGTGAATTTTCTTAATTATATATATGAAATCTATAAATTTGATATTAAAAGATATTTGCATATATTACTAAAAAATAAATTGTCTTAATTAAATTTTTTTTCCATTTTTTATAGAAAACAAATAAAAAATTTAGCTAAAATTAAACAAAAAAAAAATAAAAATAAGCCTTCAGTACCTTTGAATATTAATAATAATTTAGACAATAAAAAATCATTTAGAAAGATATTGTGCTAATAAAAAAGCTAAAACTTTTATTAGTATTATATTAAATAAAATGAAAACTATATATTATCATCTAAAAATTAATTTATATTATAAATTCTGTTTGAATAAAATAAAGAAAAAGAGTATAAACCAAAAAGCTTTTAGCTAAAAATGGTCAGCAAATGATAAATTTTTAATCTATTGTCACTTTAATCTTATTTATCAATCCTAATAAAATTGATGATCAAAAATATGATGATCAAAATTTTAATCAAAATTTTGAATTTGAAGAAAATTTCAATTAAACAATTAATTAAATCACTTAAAAGTAAATAAAGTGTGATAAATTTTAATAATGATTATAAATTAAAATTAACTATCTTATTGCAGTATTTTAGGCTTATTAATCATAAAGAACTAAAAATTAAAGAAAGTTTTAGTATTATAAGATAATTAAATAAAAGAATATATATTATATATTATTAGAGAATAAGAAAAATTAATAAAAATTTGTATAACTATTTTGATTTTAAACAGAAAAAATATTACAAAATTAAAAATTTATTTAATAATAAAGATATTCAAGTGCAAATAGCAATATACTTAAATTTAAATTTTATGTGCTGATTTTGTTAATTATATAAAAATTTTAGTTTTCATCATATAGAATAAAATAGGAAATAACTATCAAGTTTGAATTAAAAAATCTTGTTTTATTAATTTAAAATTAATTTGAATTCTTAATTTAATACAAAAATAGCAAGAAATTAGCTTAATAAAATAGGATTTAATTTAAACAATTTAAAAAAAACATTTAAGTTAATAGTCATAAAAGATCTGATGTAATTATATATAGGTTAAAGTTTTAGAACAAATAGTGAGGTAAAAAATTCTAATAACTTAAATAAAATATTTTTAATTTTATTTTATTCAATTTATCTTTATTAAATGTTATTATGAAAAATTAATACCAAAATTTGAAAATAATATCCAAAAAATTTAAATTAAATATGATTTATAAGAAAATAAACATTTGTATATTCTGATAACTTATGATAAAATACTTTTCATACTAATTATAGGAGGTAATTTACATGAAGAATAACTACTTCATAAGAAAGAAAAAAGAAGAAGTATTAATATTAGCAATTTTTTATGTGAAATAATTAGACAATTATAATTAAGTAAAAAATAAAAATTGTTAATAATATTTTACATAAAGTTAGAATAATAATAATTTCAAAGAATAAATAATAATAATTATAAGTAGTTGATTATGCAATTTTAATATTTGAAGTAACTCATCTTAAAGCTATTATTATATTGCATTTGATAATTTCATTTTATATAATGTATTTAGTTCTAATGTTTTTATTATAAACTATATGAATATAGAATCAGATGATAAACAATTAAAAATAAAACACTATTTTTAATATTAATATTCAATTTATGAATTTTCCTGACCTGATAATTATTTTAAAAAATCTCTTCATAAAAAATAAAAAGAAATTAAGCAAATTTTACATAAATATTAATTATTAATACCAGATTTAAAGGTTTTTATAAAAATAAGAATTCAACAAATAATTAAAGTTATATGTAATATATTTTAAAAAATCAATTTATTTTCTTGCTCAAAAATGAATGATTCAAGAAATTATTAAAAGTAAAAGTCATAAAGTAACTTTTTATTTAAAATTTTACTACTAGCTTGATTATATTGAAATACATTAGGATGCTATAAAATGTTATTTAAAAAATAATTATAATTACATATAGAACAGATTACAATAAGTTAATCCTATTACATTAGATTATGTTTCTTTATTTAGAAATAGAACATTTGTTAGAAAACCTTTTGATAATATATTCATAATATTTTAACCAAATTTTAATTTTTAAATTTAGCTAAAATTATAATAAATCCTTAATACAGGCTGATATCACATAATATTTTTTAAAAAATAAATTTGATACCTAATATTAAATATTGCTGTGATTAGAATTCTCAAGCTATATATACAATCACAAAATTCTATATAATTAAATCAACCAATAAAATACAATAAGTAAAACTACTAGACTATTATAATGTTATATTATTCTATTTTTACATGCCTGTCGTGGGTATTAGAAAAAAAGTACTGGTTAGTTAATATATAAAAACGTCTATAGTTCCTACATAAAGCTAACCAAATTTATACCTATTCCTTCCTTTTCAAAATTGACCATAGCTAACACTATATAAAGTGGAATCACCTGATACCAATAACTATATGGCATGAACAATCCAGTATTCTTTTTTTCTAAATAGTAATTTTATATTATAACATAAAATTTATACCTTACTAAAAAAATAAAATTGCTGTATAATACAACATAATATTCAAATATAACTAATTAAATTTTTTTACTATTTTATATACAAACAACTAGTAATTTCTAGTGAGTTATATTTTTTTCAGTTTTGAAAACATTATAAATTTCTAATGATAAACATTTGACTCCTTCCTTTATAAAAACAAACTTAATAATATCAAAATTTACAGATCAGATTAATTGAATTGACGAATATTAAGATTTATAAAGTATATTTAAATAATTATTTTAATTTTCAAAAATTCTTGCCAATTTGGTCACATTTTTTTTTCTAAATAGTACTGTATAATTTTTAGTACATTAAAAACGTACTAATAATGTTTATAAGTATGCAACTTTATAGTTGTCATGCCAAAAAAAAAAAAATACAATTTCGAGACGTATTTCATGCTCGACATTAAGGTTTTGCAAATTATTTACAGACATCATAGAAAGTATTTTCATCTGCTCTGCTAGTTTACTTTGAACTACAAGAAAGGTAATAAATGATTTGTTTATTTAAATTTTTAATAATGAACTTTTCCATTTTGAAATATTAATTTATATTTATCTATCAAGTGAATTGTATAAAATTTTTTTTTTAATCAATTTTCATTTATTTGAAATCGGATCAAATTTGAAGTTTTGAAAATATTAGGGAATTAATTCTGTGAACTTAATAATAATTTGTTTTTAAATAGTTCGTAAGTTTCGCCGAAATCCCATAGAAAGTTAATCATTTCTCGTTTAAAATAAAATATCACATCACAAGATACTGAGTGTGATTAATTTGCTTCAAATATTTATCGTTTGGAAGAAATCATATAAATCTGCAAAACTTGTGATAGTAAAATTCGGTTTTCTGGAACTTTAAAAAATAAAAATAATTTTATCCATATAAGCGAAAACTTGGAAAACTTGTTATGTGAAAGTAAGAATTACTTTATATATTGCCTTAATAAAAGTATTCCTTATTTGGTAGTTTTTTTTCTTTTTCTCTTAAGTCATTTTACGAAAATTGTCACGAACGGTATAAATTAAAGTAATACAAAAGAAAAACTATAATTATTATTTCCATAAAATAAGATATCCAAATACCTCTATCTAAAAACAAAAACAAACCGATCTAATTATTTCTTAAAATATCAATTGATTAAGGCTGTGATTCATTAAACGTTAATGTCATAAATCTTTCATTTTAGATTTTAATCCTCACTACTTTTTAATAACCGAACCGATATCTTGCACTCATAAAAATTCAGATAAATTTTATAAACTAAGACATTTAACTTTCTGTATCACTTAAGGTTGGATCAGTCAGTCTAAAAGGACGATACTTCATATCTCCTTGGTCCGTACTGGTCCATAAGTCAGCTTTTAGACCGATCCTAAGATTGGACTTAGTCCAAAATATATCTGTAGGACAGATTCCTGAACTTGATCATTTATTGCTATCAATAAATGAAAGGTTAGATTATATGGTATTTGAAGTACAAGTAAGTATAATAAACTTTAATAAGCCCAATATTTATTTGATTTATAAATAAATAAGAAATTTACAATAAGCCAAAAGTTTAATTAACTTTATTATTTAAGGGTAAAATTCGAAACTAAAATATAAATAATATACTTAGCATACCTTTCTTTAAAATAATTTAAACATTAATTAAATAACTTACTGCTTAAATCTGAATATGTATTTAATTGAAGTTGATCTATTCGTTAGTGCATAGAATCATTGTTAATTTCGGTGGGGTACAATGTATTATTAATATATATTACATTAACACAAACCTTCAGTGATTGTGTCCTCATAAATAAAATTATCTTCACTATTAATTTCAAATTCCATTGTTTTAAATTTTTCTAATACTTTTCTAATACTTGGTCTTTTCTCGGGCGTTGAATCCCAACACTTCTTCTAAATCTCTTCATAAATTTAGGCGTCCCTTCAATAGCCTATTCACGAACTCCTTTAATAATTTCAAAATAAGTAAATATTCTTCATTTCTACTAATTATATTTTTAAATGGAGGAACTTCGCTAGAAGTTTCCCACATTAAAACTCCATAACTATAAATATCTGAAAATTTTGTATATTGATAACTTAAATCTAAAAGTTTTTATGGATCAATATACGGGAGCCTACCAAATCTACATATATGAATACTGGAATTTTGAGTATTCATATTTTTTGAAATACCAAAATCTGTTATTTTGGCATTTTTGGCATTATCATCATGAATAACTACGTTCTTAGAATGCTAGATTTTAAAATAAATATTTTGAATAAATAAAATATTCAATTCTATTATTAAATAAATAACAAAAAACGAATGCTTACAAGATCCCTATGCAGAATATTTTCATTATGCAAATAATTTAATCGATCAGAGATTTGACGTGCTAATTTTTTCTTATTATACCAAGTTAAATTTTTAAAATTCTTTTCGAGATAATTTTGAAAATCACCGCCATTGGCATATTGCATTATAAGGAGATATTCTTCAGAATTAGGTTCTATTTTAATGGATATAAATATGAATTATGAAAATGATTTTATTTAAAACAAAATTACCAATTACCTTGACTAATACCAAAACAACGTAAAATCTGATCCCTGTAAACAAATAGTAAATTTATCTGTAGTTCATGAATAAAAGCATCTAATATACTGCTTTAATATATTCTATATTAGTTAATCTTTTACAAACAACAAAAGAATCCGTTTTAACCCAAGTTGCTTTCATACTACATCTGAAACCCCTGACACTAAGTATTTTAGAATTATGTGATTAAAAGGTATAAATTTAACTTCATTATTTTTTAAGGCATTGTCTATCCATTTACTCGCATTGTTTATTTCTAATTCTTCTACTTTCATCTTATCGAAATTTTGAATAATTACAGAAATATTTGATTTAGAAATGTTTGATTCATAATTATTCATTTGATGACTATTCTGATCAAATCGAAAAATTTAAGATGATCCACTAAATGAATAGTTAATAGAAGAAGCATCAATATTATTCAAATAACGTTGTTCTGATAATGGAAGATTTGATTCTACATTACACATTTGATTATTTTTTATTTTCGTAATAATTGTATTTAATTTATCAACTACTTGTTTCATTGCTGGACGACCATCTGGCTCATCATCCAAGCATTCTAAAAACATAAAATTATAATGATTAAAATTTATATCGTAATTTGTAAAAATTTGTAATAATATACTTACCAGTATAAATGTTTACATAATCTTCAGATGTACTAGGAATGGTTTTTCTCTAAAACCTTGTGAAATCTTTAAAGTTAAAATAATATCGTATACTTTTCTATCGATAACATTAGCATAAAAAGGAGGACGTCCACTTGATATCTCCCATAAAAGAACGCCAACGTTGTAAACATCACTTTTTTCATTTAGTGTATATAGTTGTGATGCATTGTCATTATGTCTTTGACTATTAAAAATTTTTGGGTCCATGTAAGGAATAACTTCGAAAACATTTTATTGACTAGTTGATATTTCAACTCTTTTCGATAATCTAAAGCCAGCAAGTTTAATAATACCTTGATGAATTAATACATTGCCGGAATGCTATTAAAAAAAGAAAATATATTATTATTTATAAAAAAGGACCTTCAGAAAAAATATAATATTACCAAATCAAGGTGCACAATTCCTTCTTCATGTAAAAACAATACAGTACTAGCCATCTGGAATGTCAAGTGGTATTTCCCATGTGAGTTTATCAAAATTATTCGTCAAATAATTTCTAAGTGTGCCGCCATCAGCATATTCCATTACTAACCAATACATTTTCATTTGATCATTTTGACTTTCTAATTTTTTTTTTTAAAAAAAAAATTTGTGTAAATAAATAAAAGTATAATAAAATCAAGGTCAGGTCAATATATATCTTTAATAAACCCAATTATAAAGATTTTATACCTTTATTTGAAGTTGAAATCCCATAAACGTCGATAATATTGTTATGAAAATGAACTTCCCGTTGATGTTCTGAAATGGACTCTTCGATCCTATTAATCCACTCATTTGAATTATTGGAACCTTGCATTTTGAATTTTGTATAATAGCCGAAGCGATAAGCACTTAGTAAATCATGTAAAGTTAATCAAATTTCTAAGCAACCATTCATTTGAAGATCGTATCACGAATTACAAAAATTAAATAATTTTTTGACGATCATACTAACCAAAAATTTTGAAAATAATAAGGCGCGATGTTAATGGATTAGTGCTAAAAAGAAGATCCCGATGAATTAATGAATGCCATTATCATTTCTTTGTATTCTCAAAAAAATTTTGTAGAATGATGTCATTACACTCTATTATATTGTATTTGTAAAGAAGCAACTGATATAACTATTCCCTTTTATATTGTTTGTCGCGTCTGATTTACACGGGATCAGTAAATATGATCGCGTCACAAAATCAGGATCAACGGATTCTTAGGGATTAGGGCCAGTATTTGCAGGAAAGTTCGATTCGGGTTATGACCGTGATGCAGATGATGAACCTGAATCGATACGGAACTATTTTCTGTTTAGTCTTTCGGCTTGACAGAAACTCCGTGATGAACGAAGTTTATTAGCAATTTATGTATGAAATCAGTCAACGAATAATAAATAACTTACCTCATATCAAAAATCCGAATCATTGTCCATAAGAATCATCACTTAAGTATCGTATCGTGGGAATCCGGTCAGCAACGATCGAAAATTTATCAGGATTACATTCTAAACAAACCATGGGTGAACATTATATTCTTTTCTATACTAATTCCTACATTATAATTTCTATCCATAAAGCAGGATTTCGATTTCGATGCTATTCAAAATTCCGAAATTAATAAGACCAGAGGAAGGTAAAAATACATATGCACGAAACGCCCGCGTCTTTCTTTTTGTTTTCTGGAAAGAATGAAGCAATATGTTATATATCCGCATCATATATTTTCCAGATTTTAGTATGACGAAATTGCGCTGACTAGACACATGATGGTGATCACAATTTCCCAGCGCAAAAAAAAAGATCAAGGAGGGGGTATTGACCTGTAAAATGATGCATTAGCTCAGAGCGATCAAATATTACGTATAGATAGTATCGTTACTGGCTAAGATGCATTGTTTAAAGCTTTTTATTTGCGAGACAAATACAAGATTTAAATTTTTCCATGGTAAATTTATTAATATAAAGTTTGGGACGTACCTCGTGATACACCTATTTTTCTTATTTTCGTATAAGCCACACACATATGACGCGGTTCAAAAAAGGAATTAACATAATCCGATTACTATGGACTCGGACTCATAATCATCATCTGCCTTGGCTTCATTCGATCCTTCTTCTAACTGTCACTTCCAAGATAGATGATGTAACCGGTGATGATGACGATGCTTGTGTAATTTAGCATAATAGCATATTTTTCCGATGACATAAATTATACAAAGAAGTATACACATGTTAAAAAATAAAATAGTAAACCGATAACAAACTAATTCTTTATCATTATTTAATGTACACAATTAATGTTAAAGCAATGATATAGTAAAAGAATGAACGTAATGTGAGGCAGATAGCAAATTTTTAGGGATGCACAAGTTTTAAATGATTAAATTAGCTAAACGCCTCAGAGTCAAAATCAATTTCTAGAACGTATTGCTTAATGCAATAAATACATCTAGAATTCTTTTGAATTTCTTTCCTTTGGAAGTAAAAACTTCCTATTTGAAAGAATTGTGCAAGTATTTCGGTACAACGAAGTATAAGTTGATATCTACAGTATTTCCTTTAATAATTTGCTATAAACTTTTTTTAGGCCAGATATTTTTTATGATGATTGAGGCGCAAGAAGCAATTATTGAATCCAATGATAGAAAGTTGTCATTATCAGGTTGATAGTATTTTCCATTTCGTTCTTATTAATTTCAGAAAATATTATGTCTCATATTGTTGAATACTAGGGTAAGATATAAATATTTCATTAGGTTCTAAATAATGATAATTAAAAGTTCCTCACATCGAAACATTTGGTGACAAATTTTTTCGAACATTTGTCTAAGAATTTATTACTTTTCTAACCACTAAAAGTTGGCTCGAGTCGTAATTTATCCCTTATTGTCGCTCTAACTTTATCAATCAACTTGTCACTCACAAACGTGACGTAAATTTCATTATTTTTTGTGTATAAGGCTTTTTTTCCTCAAACACTACTTAGCACTACCTCTACATCGCCATCGAGTTGACGTAATTGGGGAGTTTGTGACGATATGTATTAATATGTGGCTTATAATCTTTGCGAGACTCGCTTTGACCATTTAAATATGTATTTCTCGCAATATATTAATTGCATCTTTTGACTTATTTGCTCATTTTCATTTTAGCAAGATCTAAAACGAAACGAAGAATTATTCTTAACATAATTTTCCTCAAGATCATTATATATTATATTCCTGCATTTTAGATCTCATCAAGATCCCACACGGCATATATCGTACTATATCGTACTTCTACCCCCTCCTCCACATTATCAAAGTATTTGTAAGGCGAGCACAAGAAAATCGTCTTAGCGTCGTCATAAGATGGCCATCCACTATATACCAGGTATCCAGATCACTCAGGTATTCAAAGTAACTAAAAGGATTTTCAACGAATAAGACTCTCTCGTCGAATATAAGCGGAGGGTCGACTTTATGATATAGTACAATTTATCTTTTTGATGCTAGTAGATAGAAAAAATAGTAGCCTAAAAAGGTCTTACCAACTCCTAGGTTTATTGTAACATGCAATTTTCTTATTGTCTTATCAAAGATAACTTCACACGAGTGATAATAGCAATCGCGGATAAAATATAAGGTTTGAATCCTCGGGATTCCCGAAATATATAAAATTTCCATAAACTTTCGCACGTTTCAAATCCATCAAAAGTTTCGCTTATTTTTTATCTTCGTTTTTTTCATTATTATTATCTTTAAAACATTATAAGGAGGTTCTGTATATAATGTTATGAGAGCACAAGTTAGGACAACGACTATAAAAAGGTAACACGTCACGTTCGTGTGGACCAATCTTTACAACGCAAAGCTTACCTTGATGTTCATCTTGTAAATCTGCAGGCACGTGATAAAGAACAAAAAAGGTTTAGTCGTAGTTAACAGAGGGTCTTTTACCGCTCATTTGAAATGCTTTGTTGACTACTTCTGGTGACTTCTGAAATTAATTTTTATATTTTTCAGCGAATTCTAGGAAATGCATATTAATTATAAGACGGAGTTATTTGTGAGAGGAAAAAATGAATATAAAATAAAATGAAAACCGATTTTCTGGAAGATTTAAAATTTTATTAAGTTCTCAAATCTGAATTTTATTATGTTTTTTTATTTTATTTTTATTTTTATTTTTTTAGTTTAGATTTTTTTTTTTATTTTTTGCTTTTTTCAAAAAAATAGAATAAAAAGAAAATAAAAATAAAATAAAAATAAAATAGATTTCGTGGATATGGCATTTAATTAGTAAAATGCGATATATTCGATATATTGATTTTTTTTAATATTATAAAATAAGTAATAAATAAAAATAAATTTAAAAAATAAACGCATACTAATGGCGGAGTAAGCTATCACGTGATAAATACAAAATTTGGCATCGTGCCGTACCGGTTTTCCATATACTCTTAATCAAGTGTTGACTTGTTATTGATAGACTAGTTAAATAAACATCCACAATGCATGTAATTTCCCTCATGTCCTTTAATGTTATTTATTTTATCCATAATATATTTGCTAGAAATAATCACTTAGTTAAGAAACAAAACAAAATAAAAGCAAAGAATAAAGTAATCGAATATAATGTAAAAAAAAAATGCAATTTGGATGTAAAGCTGAATACTATGCGGTAAGGGCCGTAATTAATTGAGCACGAAAAAATTTGCAATAAGTCATTTAAATCACAAATATAAGCGTTAATAATTAATGGTAATATATAGAAAATAAAATGAATTTAATGATGATGTTTTAGATGCCGGTTATCAATGGAAAGTGGTTTCCAGATATTAAACTAATTCTTAAATCATTCTATTTGCATAATATTACTTTGTTTAACCCAAGAATTTCATTAAAAAACTTCAAAAAAATTCAGCATTTGCGTTGGGCTAATGTAAAGTGCCAATTCATTACACATACCAGTGATTTAATAAATTGCAAAGAAAAGCAAAGGTATTAATACCTGAAAATTACTATTTCCGCGCGGTAAGGGTATCATGAACTTCATTTTTGTTAATCGAACTTGCGTTTATCCTCAAATCCTCGGAAAATATCATAATGTAAACAAAAGATACAAGAAAAGATATAAATTTCGGAAACTTATAACTCAAACGTTATTCTCGTTCCAGCAGAACATTCGCATTACATAGTACATTAATTCTGGTTACATTTAATTTTATGGAATAAAATTGAAAATTTCTAACCTAAAACTCGCAGTGTTGGCATATGACACTGAATGGCCTTAAAATGATCTCAAATTACAACATTTTTATTATAAATTTCAAAATAAAATGATCAAGGTCATTTGAAAAATAGTCGTATAATATTGAAGATCATAACTTATGTGCGTACATTATTGAATTTAATAGCCGAGTATTGGTACAAAAAAATTTTTTTATTCAATAAATCAACTAATGCGTTAATATTCTTAGAAATTTAAAAGGTTGCAATGGTTAACGTGAAAATATTGGTTCATTTTGCAGCGAGGAATCCTTTTTTATAAAATATAATTAGTCTCACTATAAACTAAATATCAATAAATAAATATAGAATAAGTAAATTGCATTGGAGAAGCTATTAAATGCAAATATTAATTGTCCGGATTTCTATAATACGATTATTATTATGATAATTCCTATGAACTGTTTAATCGTTGTCTTTAAATAAACTTTCCTTTCAGAATCATGAATTTAAAATCTGTTTCTCAGATTGTTACATCTGCGTAATTAAAATTACCCACATCACACAAATAACCTCGTACTTTCCGCAAGCCCAATATAAATGTAAAGAGGTAGACTTACTTTACACAAAATCATCCATTAAAACTGAACTGTAAATTTTAGTGTTCCGTAAGGGTCGGTTCAGATCGGGTTTGAAACATAATTACAGAAACCGAATTCGACTCGACCAGATCACGTACCCGATTATTGTTTTTCCCGGATTCGACTCGAATTTTCAAGATTAATAATAATTCCGAAAAAAATGTGTCATATAATGTTTATTTTAATTTAATAATATTTTTTTTTTTTTTTTTTGTTGAATATTAATCATAATTATATTTTTTTTTACATCACCAGAATTAATTTCAAACACATACAGGCGCGAATGGCATTAGATTAGAAAAAATGCATTAGTTAATGTTTAATATATTCGATAATTTTTTTTTACTTGTAATTACAAGGTATTATGGCTAAATGTAGATATTTAGTATATTATATAATATGCACCAAAGAATATCTTGATATCGTGCTGCTCGAGGGCATTTAAATATAACTTTACACCGTTTTGTTTAATATTTGTTTTTCACCAAAAATATAATTTAAAATTACATCACTCTAATCTTATTTGCCGCGGGTGCATAATTATTTTCTCTTTATAAATAGACAAGTTGTTGTCTTAATTTACATTGACCATTTTCTGTAATCCGTACTTTATGATCAAGTTTAACTTTGTCGTGATATCATCATATATAGTACAAATTCTATTATAATCAATAAATCGTGATAAAGAAAATTATTTTTTGTTTAAAGTATTTTAATATTACAGTTATTTATTTTAAAAATTTTCGGAAGATTGATCATTTTCTATCTACATCCCCATTTAATTTCAAGTATACATTTCAACCGACCATAAATTTTATTACTTGTAATTGTAAGAAACCAGGTTCAGCAAAATAATATCAGAGATAATTCTAATATTCAACTTTCTTCTGAAGGCTATTAGAGGTATGCTTTACGAAAACTTGAAATAAATCAAAGAAAACTCTTATCGAATTCGATCACAAGTTGATTGGTTAAATGCTAGCTTAACAATTTGAAGTATTTTAATAAACTTCAATTATTGATGTTTATAATATATAAATCTATTCATATTTAAATTGCAATCATAAATATCTATAATTCATATTACCTCTTGATTGTAATTAGTTAGGAATTTCTAATTCAATTAATTGAGAATCTTGAAAAATTGATAAATGCATTGAAATTAATATTTCGTTATCGAAATAGAAAGTTAAGTATATATTACCTTCATTATTCTCATCCTTTTCGAGATATGAGGTGATAAGAGACGAATTAATAGGTTTAGTCAAATTTTTAAATTTAAATGCTCTACTTGTATATATAGCATCAGGATTATTATTGCGTGATAATGAAATATTTGGTATCTCTTTATCTGCCTCTTCAAATGCTTCCTTTATTTCTTTTCCATAATATCCATATTCTTTGGTATCTTTAAACTCTTCATAATAATAAATAGAATTTTTCCAAAAATCCAGTATATTAAACAACTCATCGCTCGTTGGTCTTTGATTTGGACTTGCATCCATACATCTATAAGCCAATTTCTTATAAAATTCAGGGGTTCCTTTTCCAAATTCTGGACGAAGTCCATTACAAACATCCAAGGCTAAAGATAAATCATGTTTACTATTATAAAATGGAGGATTTCCAGTTGAAAATTCAGCCAAAATTACACCAAAACTGTAGATATCAGAAGCCAAAGTATATAAACCACCATTCAAGACTTCAGGAGCGATATATGGTAATACACCGTATATTTTATCATCCGATTTTTGATTATGTGCTGATCCTGATAATCCAAAATCTGAAACATAAGGAAATTTATCTTGCAAAATATTTCCACTATGAAAATCCTTATGGCAATATCCTAATTTATGTAAATGGTAAAGATCATTAGCTAAAAAGTATAAATTTTGAATTTTATATTTCCATAACAAGTTGTTAAAATTATTTGAAAGATAATTTCTCAAATTTCCATCAGGTGCAAATTGTATGATCATAATAAAATCTTTGGTTTCCGGATCCTTAGTCATCCCATAAAATTCTAATGCACCATCTTGACAAATATCCCAATGAGCTTTAAGCTAGTTTTGTAATAAATATTTAAACAAAATTAGAAATGTTCTTAATTAATTAAAATATATAAATGTGATATACCTCACTAAAATATTTAGCTGACATATCCCATGATCCATTTAACCTTTTCAAAGCAACCTTCATAGGTTCGGGATCCGATTTTTTCCAACTTTCATCATCTTGCTCTTCAAATTTTGAATTACCATCGATCCATGTTGCAGAATACACTTTGGCAAATCCTCCTTCACCAATTTCTTCTATATCTGTGAATCTATCAAAAGACACCCATTCAAGAAAACCTGAATATATATCATGTCTTGAATCATACATTGCATCTTTTATGAAATTATCAATTTCAGAATTTCCACTAGTCCATCCTTCAATCATACATCGAGGGTCACATTCTTTACACCATAATTTCTCGGCAAATGGTTTATCGCAATAAGAACAATTCTTATCTGAGACATTTAATTTGTTGAATTCAGATACTATTAGGTCATGAACTTCATTTTCATGACTATTTGCATCCATTTTTTATTTATTTATTTTTTTTTTTTAAAAAAAAATTCTGGGTAAATTTGTAAAAATTGCTTATTTCAATAAGGATATAAAAGGAATTATCACGACCAAAATTAGATCAACGGAAAATATTCTCCAAACATTACAGTGGTACAAAATCATAACGTGATCGGATACTACGGTAATTATCAAATAACTTTAATAAACTTATCGAGTGCGAAACGTTCTTGAAGGTTGAAAATTCAAACTCAAAAACATCAATAATATTGTAATTAAAGGGTTTCGGCTTACTACAGGAATAAATTTCTAGTAAGGTTTTGTTTGCCAAAAGTTATTTTCAAAGTAAAAATGACTACATTACTAGCTGGCGAAGCATTGATAAACATCAGACTCCTATTGTTTTTTCCATAATAGTGAAACATTACTTTATGTTTCAAAACAAGTATCAAAGTAGTATTTATCATCCCGCCTACATAGTCCTTTATTCTATCAAATTTGATTACTTCCAACCTCCTATAAAAAAATTGTTGAATGGAGCCATTTCTAAGATTTCGATTTCAGAGCTACTTCAATATTCTGAAAACATTAGTAATGGAAAAAAGTTTGCAGAGCAAAAAGAACGAAAAAATAAAACAGTCCACGCTTACTTTCATGATTCCCTATATATGAAGATTTATTCATTATGCCCCGCAAGAGATAAAACAAAAGAATTTTTTCGCTTTTATGAGTTATAACCGCAAGTTTGATAATTCTGGTATATTTGAAATCAGGGGATAAACTTTTTTTGAGCTGATTATCGTTCTCTTTCTAACATTATGAATTTCAATTGCCGTAAAGATCGCGATACAATAGTTACTAGGACGATCTTTTGGATAACACAAAAGGGAATAATATTAAAATATTATAATTTATTTTTCTTTTGTCTTCGATTATTAATTCATATCAAAAAAAAAAAAAAAGTAAATTGGTTTATTTATTGTCATTTGGAAAATAAATCACTCTTTTTTAGTGATTACGAACGGCATAATTGTAAATTCAAAGGTTATAAATAAGATGATCTGAAATTTCTTTTGGTGGTTGTTGCATTTGCACCTTTAGAAGTCTTAACAATGTTTTGTGGATTTATATCACATGATTAGTAATTGACCAATGAAAAAATGAGATATTAATCATTTTAATTGTGTATCGTTTTAATAAATTCAGGCTGAGCTGACAAATTCAGGACGATCATATGAAAATTATTAAATGCCTATAACTTTTATATAAAACTTATTTTGAAAAACTGACCGGTGATTTAATAGATCTTATCTCAAAGAATAAAGCTACTAGTTTATTTTTTCTAAATTTTATTTTTTTAAAAGTGTTACATTTATATTGTTGAGTATATACTTCCTGCACCATATTTGGTAAATTTATGTATAAGTATAATCCATTTCAATTTTGAGTTTAAATGCATAGTCTCAAATAAAATCAAAATTTTACTTGTTAAAAATATTGAAAATCAAACTAATATGAACGAATATGACACGATATAGTTTTAGTGTTTGATACACGATAAAAAAAAATTACGGGATACCGGATAACTTTAATTATTGACGTCTACCATTACAGCTATTTGCAAAAATAACGGACCACCCAATTCATTTTTGCTCCGAAGTGTCATACGCATTCATACGTCATACGCATAAGATTATTACTGCTCGACAATAATTCGGGCTAACTTATAATTTCAGCCAGAATTATAATTATTGATCGGCCAATTTATTATTTTATTATTCCGTTCCAAATTGGAAATTTTATTTATTGTATTACCTTATCGATAATAAACAAATCTTTCGTTTTCATTACAGTATGACAAAATTATCTTCACATTTTTGCTGGCAAATAATTGAAAAGTCATTAGCGGGTTTGTCAGAACGTCAAATTGCTAAACATTTAGGAGTTAGCAAATCAACCGTGCACCGTACTTGTCACCGTTTTAAAAAGTATGGATGCGTCGAAAACTTTTCATTGTTACGTGGAAGACAAAGAATTTTTGGATGCAATGATATGAAATATCTTGAAACACTACTTAAAGAAAAAGTAGATTGGTATATTTGGGAACTCCAATCAGAAATGGAACTTTGGTTAGGACAAAATATTGACCTTAGTGTAATATGGAGAGCAGTACATCACCTTGGATATACTAACAAACAAGTATTAAATATTTTAATATTTATAATTATATTTTATTATTTAGACTTTTTTTTGTAATA